>JAGDQP010004123.1:28992-41431 GCA_022664845.1 Lepisma saccharinum | reverse complement strand
GGGGGGGGGTATCTGAAAGTTCAACATATTATTGAGTTGAAGAAAATACATTGTGCTAAATATATCGGAAAATATGTTTGTAGAATTTTGAACTTTGTTTTCCCCAACAATCGTGTTTCATTTCCAAGCTTGAAGATACTCTGTTTTGGTTAATACCCCCCCTCTTTTTTTTTTTTTTGTCAAAATTTCTTTCGCTGCTGTACAACATAATGAAGTTATCATCTCTCTTTGTTTTTAGTTTTTTTTTTTTTAAAAAAAAGGAAACAGTTACGTAAATTGCTGACAGCCTTGTTGTGAAGAATTGACGTCTCAAACTACCCTCCAAAAATCATCAGTTTCCCTCCTTTTCCTGCGTACACACGGGAGAGGGAAGAGAGAGAAAAAGAACTGTCAAGATTACGTAACAGTTTTCTAAAGCTCCTGTTCCCGGTTTTACACCTCAGTTGACCTTGAAGTGGGAGGGTGCATTTCTAACCCCTGAAAATCCTATAGTCAGCGAGTGAGGGACAGGGTGAAAGTTAAATACGTAGCTTCCCTGCGGGGCCTTTTGACTCTTGGACGTGAAGAGTTAGACCTGGTAGTCTCCTTCTGCTATCAATATCTGTCAGGGGGGAAATTTTCCCCCTTTTTGAGGGTCCTACAGAAGGGAGAAAACGAGGGTAATTTGTACCGGCAGGAAGTGGGTCACTTGAACATCCCAACAAGACACTGAAGTTGGGAAACAACATTCAATTGTCACCAGTAATCAGCTTGCACCCTAACTCTCTTTTCTTTTTCCTCCTATATCTCTTCTTTATCAGTTCGTTTTTGGGGTTCGATGCCATCGAGTGGATGACCCCCAGGGTGAATGGTAAGTGATAGGGGATGAAAGCTTTGCTTACGTACCCGGAAGTATTTTTCCCCTCTCACATGCATATTCTACTTTTGTATTGACAAATCACAGACACCCTACAACTTTTTTTTCCGCCCTTCATTGCTGTGTTTCCCCCTTTCCATTCTCAATAGTATCGGAACGCGTCGGCATTGTTTGCTTTCCAACTGTTGCTTCTCTGTGTTTTTAACTTCTTTGTCGGTGAAGTGCTCTTAGAATCTTTGTGTCTTCATTTCTTTCAAGTGTTGGAAAGACAATTCGAATGAATGAAGGTGTGTCTGCACTTGATGTACACCCTAAAGGAAAGTGAAGATGGAGACACCTGTTGCTATATGTACAATATATTATGTTTGTACTGTAGTGCAGTGGGAACAAATCTAGTTTAGAGTCAGTATGGTTAACTAATCTAATCGTACCTAACCTATTGTAATCTAATTTAACCGAAATTAGTATTAACCCATAATTCTATAAAGTTTGGATGTGGATCCATACTAAAGATCCACAGTTCGGAACCAATGTTTAAAAAGTTCTCTAAAATTTTGTGGCCAATGTGGTCATGGGGAAATAATTGCGGTAGCTATTTATAATTACTGGTGGCCTCATAATATATATTTTTATTGACGTTAAACATAAATGTTACATAATAAGGCGCCATCATGAAATTAACCAAGAACTAGGATGAATTACCACGCAGATAAAAAGAAAGTGAAACAGTCCTCCCTCCCATATTTTTCTTATTTTAGAGGTATGGTTTTCAAACCAGAACGTCAAAATTGGAACAATTTAGAGCAAAGAACTGGTGGCGCGCCAATTTTGCATACTTTCTAAACACTGTTCGGAACTGTAAAGGTTAAACCTGAGCTGACCTAACTCAAAGTAACTGATAACCCCCCTAAAAAAAAGAAGAAGAAAAGAACTAATATTAATTAGAATATCCTTACTAACCTTGTTTTGAATACAGCCTTGTAGTCAGTGTTCGATTTGCCAGGGGATATGCCGAGGATTTCCCCTGGTACCAAAGGATTTCATCCCCGGTTGTTGATTCCGAATATTACCCCAACCAAGGATAAAATCTTTGTATTTCTACCCAAATAGGTAGTAGGTTCAAACTTGCCAGCAATCATTCATTGTAGGATCCCCCCCCCCCCCTCGCCTCTTTCGTAATTTATAACAAATCGAACACTGTGTGTGGTGATTTTAGATCATCAGTAATGTTCTGTTCTGTGATACTGGCAAAATGATTTTTCTCCGCACAAAATTAGTTGTAGCAGTTTCTTTCCACTTTTATTTCATGCATTTCGAGATTTATCTACTCTATGAAATTTCAACAGAACAACGAGAAACAACAAACAAACAAAACAAAACAAAAACCAAAACGTAATCCTGTATAACTTGCTGAGTGATAAACCTAGATTAAACAAGTGACTTGATCAACAAAACTCAAGTGAACTCACGCAATATTCTCACGTCTGAAGATTGGACTTGGTGCATCAAGTTCTGAGTTCGAATGTCGGAAGATACCTATAAAACACATTATCAACAAAACCGTAGATAGATGCTTTACACAGAATTTTTCTCATGACAAAATATGGCGTTTCGTAAGACTATTTTTTTTTTAGGTATAGCTTGAAGGAGGGGGTGGGTAGCATATACAAGGGAAGCAGTAAAAGTAATTTCTTTGCCCCCTTCGTCATCTTGTCTCCATGCCACTCAAAACTTTTCAATGTGTGTGCTGTCAGACCTATGAAATATTTCAGTTCGCTCATTTTTCTTTCCCCAAGTCATAAAACATCTGACAGGTTTTGATGAACGACGAACATATGAAACTGGTGCTTATAATCTTCACAGCCTGCTCCGGATCCTGCTGCTGCTTGTGTAACGGAAAAATTAATATTAGCAGAGCTTGCCTCGTAGCCGTAACATTTACAGGCAAACTACTTTATCACCAACATACTGGACAGGTTTTTTTTTAGTAAAAAAAGCCCTCAAAAGTACAAGTTTTGGAACTAATTAGTTTTTTTTCTAAAACAGAATTTAGTATACTTTCAGTAATTTATAAAATAAAGGTATACCTTTTTGTATGAGTCGAGCTATATAAATTTCATTCTCATTACAACTTACATACTACTTAAATATATTAGGGTTTCTGCCGAGATTTTCATTTGGGGGAGGAGTGAAGCCAGGAGGGATGCAAGTAGAGTTTTGCAAGATTTCTATAGATTTTTTAACCGTAATTTATTTCTCCGCTGAAGCATAACGCCTGGTAAACTAAATTTTCGACTTCTTGTTACAAGACGGGAAACATACCATTTAGATTAGTTGTTTTTTTTCGTACTGATGTAAGGTTTGTGATGTTTTTCGATGTACCGGTAGATATCGAAATATTTTTTTTTTCGATATAATGGATATTCGAAATATTTTTCGATGTGACATTCGATTTTCAAAGTTTTCACAGTAAACACTTCTTTTTATTTTCACCATTTTTGTATATAAACTCAATGTATCTATAGATCGCTCTTCATTTTGACAGTGATCGAAATTCCGAAATCGCAGAACTCTGTTCTGATTGACATTCATTCTTCTTCACCCTCTACAAAAGAAAGAACAATCATCTTCCTGCATTTTCATTGAGATTTCCAGTCATTGTTGTGGAAGTGTAAACCCAATGATATATGTGTGCTTTGCAATCAAATTGATTTCCACCTACTTGCCGTGTTTTGTTTGATGTAGACATTTCAACTTGACATAAATCCGTCAACACAGAGACACATAACAAATTACGATTCTAATGGCAGGTTAAATGGTTTGTGTATTGAGTATTGCGCGGCCACTATTTACGTTTGTTGGTCTCTGTAACGTTACAATATGATCCATAGAGATCAGAAATTGATTTTACAACCATACGTCGCTAATGTGTGGATATGTGACATTGTATATATATGTGTGCGTATACCGTTTATGTATGTACAATTTGGAATCCGTCTGCGTGCATATGTGATGTGGTGTAGTGTGGTTAGTGTATGTATATGTGTGTATGTGGGCGCTACGAGGGCTTGAATCAGTTTTAGCTCTCTCTCTCTCTTTGTCTCTCACCGCTATACTCCCTCCGGCCCCGACCTTGGTGGTCTGTTGGTAGTGGAAACCTGACTGACTCATTTATCTAGGCCAGACCAAACCAAACCAAAGCCGGCCGCCGACCATCCCGCCAGACAAGAGCTGCAAAAGCGCGTACAGACAGTCAGTCGTTCGCAAGTGTGAGAATGTGTGTGTGTTTTTGTGTGTGAGAGGGAAAGGGAGGTCAGGGACCTGTATAGAGACTGTTTGTAAACACAAGCCGACACACGTGATAAGTTGCATTGGTCATGTTTTAGTAGAAGCAGACTGATGACAAATGTCGCGTGTCTTTACTACTAGAAGTAGTGAGAAAGTGTGTGATTTTGTAAGACTTTAATGTGACTTTCTGGAGAGATTTTATAGAAGCTTTTTTTTTATTATTATTATTATTACTTTTAATATACAGAATGCTTATTTACAATACGTATTTGCATTTCCATTGGCGAGCGAGTCAGAAGGAAGAGCAAAACTGTCAGGAATAGGAATAGAGAAGGCAACAGGCAGGGCCTCAGTCGTAGGTAACGTCCCGATATTTTCGTGGTGTGTCTAAGAGAACCTGGAAACACACGTCATTCAAACCTCCGAAATAGTCAATCCAATAGCCACAGAGCATGTGCTCCGTTGTGTACTTTTTTGTATATAAAGAAACGAAGAAAATTATCGTGTAAGAAGGAGGTTATAGGCTAACAGCATCACTAACGAAGCCTCCATAATGCAACAGCCCAAAACGGGCCTTGTGCTACCAAACGGATGTCGGTTCCATTGTGTGCTGCGTGATCTGTACAGCGAACCCAATTCCCGTGTTTTCTGAAGTTCCTAACCGCAGTTCGCAAATAATTTATCTAAGCACCTAGCGTTGCAATTGCTCTCACGATTCTGGACCCACACCAAAACTGTTGATTCTGCTTCGATAATCGAACCTTAGGTGACTCGAAAGTAAACACGTTGAACAATTAGAATAAACTGCAACTTAGGTCGGCTTTCATGCACAGACTAGCTGCGTGCTTTGCTTGCGATTTGGCTGAGTAACCAATGGAAACGAATGTTTTAAGTATTTGTATTGGCTACTCTGAAATCGCAAGCACAGTACGCGGATGGCATGTACATGAAAAGCAAGCGTAATGACAGAACAACACAGTGATACCTAAAATTAACAACACGTGTTGCCAAGGCTTATTAAAAAAAAAAAAAAAAACTTTCGCTTGCGAGTTTTTTCTATCACTCAATAAGGAAGTGATGTCGCGTCTTTCTGTCGACTACCACAACAAATCGCAAGCCGCGGCTAGTGGTGGGTGGCCTAGCGCGTACATGGAAAGGCACCTCAAGAATAATGGAACGAATTGACAATATGACATTATAATGATATTCAGACAACATCCTTAGATACTAAAATCAGTCGTCCTATTTAGTAATTGTTAGTCTGCGGTTAACCAAACATAGCCACGACCACCAGAAAAGATTCCCGACAAGAAATTTTCTCTGGCGTTGTCACTTTCTTGAAGCAGATGGCAAAAGCGAAAGGTGACCATATCTTTTTCCCAAAGAGAAAAAGGAAATAAGAAGAAAAAGGGAAAGAAAGGGAAGAATAGTAAAGACAGAAGTGGCAACGTTTGGGTCAAAACCACAGAGATTCCTTCCACATGTCTGTGGTTTTGAAGAAAACTTGTGGTGACTAAGGTTTTTACGTTTTGGAAACTGGTATATATATATATAGTCAGTTACGGATGCGAATGAATATGAAGAAGCAAATAAACCAATGTTTTTTCTAGTGTGTTTTTTTATAGAAACACATTAAAAAATAAAATTGTAGATTTTGTAAAAAAAAAAAAAAAGTCGTTCTAAACTCGTTTTAATCGTTATACTTATACACAGTTAAAAAAAAAGAGCGAGGGAGGGGGGACTACTTGTATAACTTGCAAACACGGATATATTTATCGACAAATTGGTGCAAACTTATCGTGACGGCTGTAAAATTGTAGGAGAAAATTCACGTAGAGGTCCGAAACATGAAATTATGTCGCACGTAAGCGCTAGAGCTTGGTTCTTAACATTTCATCACGAAACTCCCCCCCCCCCCTTCTTTTCGCAAGTTACGAAGGTCATAAAAGTATCCTCCAAACCCGCTGCTATCGCTTTCGGCGCTGCAAATTGGATTTATTAAGTTTCCGTTAACTTTCAGGCGTTAATATAATTTTTTTTTAAAAATGTGTATTTATTACAATTTACCATGCTGTAAAAGCTAAATCCCATACATGTCTTTATCTGGTAAGTGGAATTCGAAAGTTGCATGTTTCATTTTCGACATAGTATAAATGTTTAACTTAATAAGATAACATGTAACAGTTACGAATGATAGAAAAGGTATTTGAACAGATATTCCCTTCGTGTTTTCTTTATCGCTGCTGTTACACTTAGTTGATCGTGGTCAGTCGACCTGTCTTGATCAAGTTGAGCCCTTGGTACTCGTAATATATACAGACGCTCATGAAGAGAGCGAGTGTATGCATGGAGTTAACACTGCAGTCAAAGATTTCGTACTGAAGGGCATCAACCCCAAAAATAATCTCTTAAAATGACCTCCAAGTGGCTAGAAATGTTAGAAATTAAATGAATTATACAGACTTTAAATGGAACTTCCAACTTCAAAAACTGATTTTTGTCACAAAGTAGCAAAAGTGGACATGGTACCTTCTGGTTCTAAGGTGACGATATATTTCTTATATATTCTCGGGGGAGTTTTTTTTTTTTTTTATGTATTACATACAAAAGTATTTTTCTGTTTCTATTTTCGTGCAGACTTATTCTTATTATTTATTAATGTCAAAGGGTTAGATGTCAGCGCAACCTTCAGCTGAACCACGCTCGCCGTAATAAAGTGGATTTGATTTTGAGTAACTTTCCACCGGACGACTGCTCAGTAATACTAATTACAGTATTTTTTGACATTTGTTACTCTTTGTGGTCTAAGGGGAAAGCCGAAAAACTGGTATTTACAATCGGTGCTTCAGTATTACGAACCACTGCCGAGTTTTCATAATTTCATTCGTGGATAGTCTTAGAGAGAAGTAATTTTTCCTGTATTACGTAGGTCGGAAGGACAGTTTCCCCCCCCCCTCTTCCATTACTCAGTATATCGAACTCTAAATTTCACCCCCACTCTGGGGTGATAATAATGAAATGAAAATTTTGATTAGGTAAATTTCCTTTATTTTAAACCGATAATAATGTTCCTCATAATGTTGGTCATTCCCAATGGAATTCATTAGGCAGTAGACCGGGGACGACATCCTCAGGCTCCAGAGAAACTCCCTCCCCCGCCTATCGAACCTTGGACAGTAGTCACATACCCATGAAACTATCTCAAAATCAGTTAAACTCTGGTTTCAAAGTGAAGTGATTAAGAAAAACAATTCAGACCGAGGGTTGATGATGATGCAGCTGTTTTCTCTGTGACGTAACAACGAACAAATATATTTTCAGTTTTATTTCATAGAACCTAATGAATTAGGAATTCCAAAAGTAAGCAGGCTTCACGCCGAAACAAAGAACTTCCTTTCCTAAATATTATGTGTAAACATGTGTTTTCAGACTTCTTTAACACTGGTTTACGTTTGCCCCATAACTAGTACATTCCGATATTGGTTAATTATCTTAGGAATAGTGTGAGAAATATTGAGTGCTTTTTAATTGACTTGTTCTTTCCTGCTGTTAATTGTGATTTCTTTGTGTCATTGCAGGCTCCTGTGATGCCATTCTATGGCCCTCCAACTGTGACAGCTCCTCCTGGTGGTCCTCCACATATTCCAGAGCCTGGTTTTCCAGCAATAAGAGATCGCTTCCCGAATGCCGTGTGGCATCAAGCAGATGGTGCGTGGACTCCACAAGCACAATTTCAGAACAACATTGCTCCTCCTCTGCTTCCTCAGCCGCAGCAGCAAGGTCCTCTGGGTCTTCAGGCACCTTTGGACGACCTACGTTTCCCACCGCGGAGCTTCCCAGATCAGCAGGGTTTAGCCTATGCGGCTGGTGGCTACCAAGGTGGCTACCAGCAAACTTTTCTCAATAACGAGCAACAGTTTCAAGATAGAAGTGGTTACACAGCTGGAAACGCTAGTCTAACATCTCTTCAAACATCACCAATTCAACAGTATTCGGGCATTCGTCCACCCACATCACCAGCACAGGCTCAGAATAGGTATCCACATTCCCAACAAACCCATACGCCACAACCATCACCAAATGGTGTCACCAATTCCGCCATGAATGGTCCACCATCTGCTATGGGTATGAATGGTCCTAATCGAAGCATTAACGGCCAAGCTGGAAACACTCCAAATCATCCTTCTAGTGGAGGTCCTTACGTAGACTCATCTCCCAATGGGAATATGGGACAGTATAATGAAAATCGTAGTGGAACTGAATATGTTAATGGAAGCAGCTTACCATCATCAGCTGGTAGTTATACTCAAGATACTCTACCCGTTAGTATGGCTAATGTCCCTACAAGTATTCCGAATAGTATGGATGGTTCAACGCCTCCAACCAGTCGAACAACCACTAGTGTTTCACACCCACCAACAAGCGCTGTATCCTCCTATGATGGAGAAAACAAAGCTTTTAACAGTCTGACCGGTCACCCAAACGGGGTGCCTGGGTACCCACTTCCCCTTCCCCAGCAGAGTTCACTGAACTCTAGTGGGTACCCAGGAAGGGTCTCGGTTGTTGGGGAACAACCTTCCTCGTGGGAAGGTTCTGCCTGGAACGAGCAGAAGACTGACGTTGGACTTCCTCAAAATTACCCTGAGAGTCCGACATGTAATGGAATGTTCCAGAGGGACCAGTCTCATGAGCAGCTGAACAGCAGGCTGAAGACTATGATACTGAACAAACAACAACAGCTGCAGCACCAGCAAATTCATCAGATACAGCAACCAACACATCATTCCCAACAGATGCAGCAGCAACAGCAGTTACAACAGCAGCAGCAACAACAGTTACAGCAACAAATGCAGCAGCAGCAACAGCTTCAACAACAACAGTTACAACAAAACCTACAACAGCAACAGCAGTTACAAATGCAGCAGCAGCAGCAGCAACAACAACAACAACAACAACAACAACAACAGCAGCAGCAGCAGCAACAACAACAACAACAACAGCAGCAGCAGCAATATCAAAGACAGTTAGGCGATACTCAGGTACAAACACCAGTCCCTAACGAGAATAGTGGAAGTAGTCAGATGATAAGCCCAGGAGGAAATAACGTAGAGCAAGGAACACGACCACCATCTACATCACAAAACAGTGTTGGAAACCAATCTTCAGGTCCGCAGTCGCAATACATTCCTAATATGCAAGGTGTGGATTCGGCAAACGTTAATAACTCCAATTTAATGGATACCCGGGGTCGAGATTTAGGAAATAGTTCTCAGGAAAATCCAAATTTTTTAGTGCAAGGCCACCCTCAGGCAGAGTCTGAGGGTGGGATTTGGGATTGGGTCAGAGAACAGAGCGCCCAATTAAATGTGCAAGGAAGTAGCAGTGTTGTTGGTAGTCAGTCAGTATCGAACATGCAATCTTCTAGTAATGTTACAGACAATTTTAGTGACAAATTTGTAAAGCTGGGACCAGATGAAAGTATTAATCGAACTAATGAAGGGGGGAATCTAGTGAGTATGGGCCAAACTGAACATAATATTTTATCTAGTGATGTAAAGAATTTTTTATCGAATAGTTCTGCAGGTCCGTTGTCTGACGGGCCTGCAGCTGTGCATGGAGTAAGTATACAAACTAATTCGCGTTCTGAATGGCATTCTCCTGTAGACAAAGGAACTGTAGCGTTAGGTAATAGTAATGTAAGATGTACAGAGAGTGAATCTGTGTATAATGCCAACAGTAGTAGGCCATCACTTCATACTGTGGGGAGCTGCACAACTGATAATACTGTAGATGATAAAACGTTCCAGAAACAAATGGGCATTCAAAACCATTCTTTTCCCGAAGATATGCATTTGAAATCTCAAAGTAGTAATTTTTCATGCTCCTATAACAAATCTGGCGATACAAAATCTACCTCAATAACAATACCAGCGACAGCACGCATCAAACAAGAAGATACATCGTGTGAAGCTGCTGGAGGACAGGATTCTTCAAGCTATCCGTTTCAGGAAAGTCCACCAAAGGCATGTACGGATAAAACCTGTAAAGATAAAAGTGTTGGGGAGGTTCCCAGTAAAGTGGAAAATAACAACAATAATAATTTGTGCTGTCATTCTGGGTCAAATCAAGACGCACAACAGCAAAATACAAATACAACAGCTACTACAACATCAACAGCAACAGCGACAACAGAGACGTCGGTTGAAACTCCAAAGCCTGTGGACGATCCCAGCAAACCGTGGACTCCAACGAGTGTTCCAACAACTGAAAGCCCAAAGTTTGTGGGCGGGATGTCAACAAAGGAATTCCAAGATCACCTGGAACGATTAAAAAACAACGTTCGAGCTGAAGTTCCGGATTGTAACTGCTTCCCTCCAGATAAGTGTAAGTACCATATTTGAAACGATTTACAATTCTACCACTTAAAATAATAATAAGAATGCAGTAATAATGTGAAGTACTATGTGTAGGAATTTGTTTTGTCTTTCCTCGCATTGACGAAGCAGTCGTTACTTGCGACTAAATTGCCTAATTACGTATCGGCCTAATATTATTTATTTCACGGTTTAGGCAGCTGAGTCTGCAGCGCCGTGGGTTGGGTGATATTTCGAGTCTCGCATATCACATTCTCAAAAGTTAAAATAGGAAACCGGAAGCACAGAGTATCCCTAGATTGAATGAATGTTGGCGCATTTTTTTTTTTTTTTTCGTCTCAGATAAACTTTCAAAATGTACTGATAGTTGTATTTCGGCGAAATTGTTCCTTACTCTGCGATTGGCTCTTGTGGGGTTCTGCGTACGTAAGTCACTGAGTTAGTCAGTGGTCTAAAATTTACTGAGGTTTTCAAAAATAGAAATAGTTACATCGAGTAATATCTTTCTAAAGCTTGTCCATTCCAGAAAATTTGCTTAGACATTAGTCAGTAAGCGTACGATTGCGGTTTATTTTTACGAGTATGAGTCCACTAGATAATGTAGCATAGACCTCATAATAGATAGACTTAGCACGCTTCCCCATTTCTGGCTGCGCCAAAACTAATGCATTTTTGTTCAGAGCACGCGATTTTCCATCCGCTAGGTAGCTCTACCTTCAAAGTTACGTACTCTGAACAAAAATACATTAGTTTTAGCAGTCAGAAATGGGGATGCGTGCTAAGTCTATCTATTATGAGGTTTATGAATGTAGTTTAGTGTTATTAAAAGCATTCCGTAATCGTGAAAGTGCCTATTTGTAGAGCTCCCTCTTTTGTAGCTAATTTTTATTAGCAGTTAAAAAGTAATGTTTCCACATTTTGTAAAGATAATGCAATTTAAAAATAGGCATTGACTTTACAAGTATGTTGTAGTTTGTAATCGTTATTGTTTCCCACATAAATCATGAGAGCCAATTGCACATTCCACGTCTGGAACATTACATAATGACGCAAGGTAGAATTGTTTTTTCTTTCCTCAAAACAGTAGCGATACCAGAAGAGTCAGTTTCAAAACATAATTTTATCAGATGTAAAGTTAATTGTTAGGTTTGAATCCCATAATTACTGTAATTATTGTATTTTCACCTCATTCAGGAGCTTGGAAGTTTCGTATGTGTGTGATGTTGTTAATTGAGACTTTTAATTAATATTTGTGTATCATGATGAGCTTGCAATGTGAATGTAGTAGTAGCAATAAATCTCACCGCTAGTTGACATGGGAAACAGAATTCCAAAGTCTCTGGTCCGTATGTTTTCTAACTTGCTATGATAAAACATATAGACAAAGGTTCTTGTTTAAAAGAAGTGCGTTAGTACATAGTAATAATCTTTAATATAACGGAATTTTGAGGGTTAATATTTTAAACCTAGCATTTCGACTAAAGTAAAATTCATAGTAAAATTACACAATAAGACATTAAAAAAAAAAAATACATCTCATTTCTACTGACACACCAGGTTTTTGATGATTGTTACGCAAGCAGAACTTACCGTGGACATCGGTATAAAAGAATGGTAATGCTTTTGCCATGTATATAACTTTTTGTTCATTAAAGTAGTTATCAGAGAGTATTGTTAGCTTCAAATGTATTTGTTAGTAAACCTAAAATGGAAATCCTCTAATCATGTACATTGTAGTTTCACGTATCACCACAAACATGGCGGATCATCAGTAGAAGAGATGTATTTTTCATTTTCTGATTTTTCCCCACTCTTCTTGTTTTATTGTGCTTTTTTGCTATGAATAACACTAGTTTTTTTAGTCGAAACGCTAGGTCTAGAATATTAATCTTTACCGGGTCCACAAAAATTAAGTCTAGAA
>JAGDQP010004123.1:0-28982 GCA_022664845.1 Lepisma saccharinum | reverse complement strand
TCTTTACCGGGTCCACAAAAATTAAGTCTAGAATATTAATCTTTACCAGGTCCACAAAAATTAAGTCTAGAATATTAATTAATCTTTACCGGGTCCACAAAAATTAAGTCTAGAATATTAATCTTTACCGGATCCACAAAAATTAAGTCTAGAATATTAATCTTTACCGGGTCCACAAAAATTAAGTCTAGAATATTAATCTCTAGAGATAAACAAACAAATTTCTTGCAATAGGTAGCCACCTTGCACAAATACTGTTGGGAAATTGATATTATTTCTTTTTGCGCAAAACCTTGTTTATAGTAACGTGTTGAAAAATACCAGAAAAATAGGTTGCTAATTGCTATAGTGTCCGAGAACGTAATCTAGATCTCCCAATTGCGAATCGAGTACTCTTCCATTGCTACCATTACGATCAATCTCTGTGCGTATTTCTCTCGCCTCTGATGAACCAGCTACTACTGTCTATATAATTGGTGTCGAGACTCAAGGCATCCCACTGGATGCGGAGATTTTAATTAAAGATATTTTCTTCAAATCTTACTGCTAGGTCAGTTCGTATAGCAACTGACCAATAATCGTGTTTCGATTTTCAGTCCTGGTAGTGACTAATTCTTCTGTGTATTTTTTTTTTTTTTTTCCCAGTAAAACGTGTCTTCATTTTTAATTACACCGTTTCTGAGCTAAACATTTTCTCAACTATTTCCTTACATGAAATTCGTCATGCATTCGTATAGTGTTGCAGTTGTATAAATTTTTTTCGTGTTCCATTAATATTTCGATAGTTGGACTACCAAAACAATGGGAATAATAATTTACTTGCTTCGTTACAAAACTATACTCAATTCCAGTCAATGTTTCGTTCCGTAATAACTTACTATACTCGTTGCTTAATATATAAGTAACCCTTTATTATGATCCTGTAAGCACTTTCAGTGAGGTTGGTTGGTTTGCTTTATTAATGCTTTATTTGTTAGAGTTGTATGAAACTGTGATGGATGAGCAACAAAGGGAACTATCGTGTATTTGTTTTACTATGAAGAACGAGATGAATAACCCAAGATTTTCTTGCTTACGTAATTCCTTGCGTTAGTTTCTATGGCACTGATTAATATTACTTATCATTTTTAAGTCAGTTTTTTATGTGCGTGCATAGTTTGATAAACTACTTACACCTGGTGCATAGCCTAGAGATGGGCGTGGAATATTACCAAGATCAGGATGTGGACAACTTATTTTTTTTTGTATCATTTAATAACTAACAAACATTATCTTTTTTGTCTGGAAGAGATTTTCAGTTAGGTTTAAAAGAAAGGGATACAAGTGCACCAAAATGATAGACAAAGAGGTTCAAAGTTTGAATGACGTTATAAATTCTGTATACAGTTTTGTAACTGTACAGAGTCAGTAGTTTTACAAATTGGATTCTAATGCGCCTTTGTACAGAATATTAATATTTTGTATCGTATAAAAGATTAGCGTAACTCTGACCGTTCAAAGTATCACTTAATATCTAGAGCTCTCTTCTTAAGGAGTCGTATGTTTCCTTCCTTTTCTTAATCTTTTATGTGTGATTCCTTAAGAAACAGAACCCAGTTGCTTTTGTGGAAATATCAAACAATATGTTATACGTTTCAAATGCAACTAGATTCTTCTTAAAAAAAGCCACACGTTTCCATCTTTTTCTTATTCTTCTGTGTGTGATTTCTGACGAAGAACCCAGTTGTTTTTGTGTCAGTCACATGTTTTACGTTTCAGATTCAACTGGATTCTTGAGTCACACCTTTCCTTTTTAATTTTACGTTGTGATTCGTGAAGAAGAATCCAGTTGGATCGAAACATTTTGATTGATATGATATATAAGGTAACGAGGCTAGCTATTATGTAAGTTACCATAATTTTATTCATGTATTGGTTGCAAAGATAAAAGTTAAAATTAGAACACGCAACATAGCGCTTACTAATGTATATTTTGAAAGCATTTGACTTGTATATGTCAAAGGTAATGAAAGGAGAATTAATGATGAATAATACTATTTGTAGGTCCACCCGAACCGGGTTCATATTACACACATCTTGGTGCAGCTCCAAACTTAGCCGAACTTCGCAAAGAGATGGAGAAACGATCTGGTTTGAAGGGCAAAGCTCTGCGGTTTGAGAAAGTTGTTTACACCGGTAAGGAAGGGAAAACAGTGCAAGGATGTCCCTTAGCCAAATGGGTAAGCAGATTCTATTTATAATGCATATATTTTATATTGTACTGACTTAAGCTTGATATTTTTTATTATGTATCTTCAATTCGTAGATTGGTTGGTTGCACTTCTCGTCCACACCTCTGTCTTCAGCGAGTTTCTTCAATCCGTTATAATTCTTTTATTGTTAGTCATTGGTTATGTGGCTATTGTATTGAAGCTTCGGGCGTTCTCTTGTAGTTCTTCTGTCCATTGGTAACTATTGCTTGATAATGTCTGTATAAATGTTCAGTTTACGGATTTCTTCAATCTCCGTAAGTTCCTCTTCTTAACTCTTCTCAGACACGAATTTCTCACATTTTCCGTTCAAGCTATTTTCTTCGTTCTTTTCCAGCACCATATTTCCTCTTTCTTGTACCTTTCTTTTAAAGTTTGGTGGTGAAAAATGTAATACTGAAGAATATGTAAAGTTTCTGTAAGGTCCAAAACAGCACTCAGTTTGACCCAATCATTCAATTTTTTTTTTAGCTTGTAAGGAAAGGGTTTATCGGGACACACTGATAAATAAAACCCACAGTCACTATATTTCACTTGATCCAATCAATCTTCGTCTGGTGGAAAAAGTGAAAGGTAAAAAACTTCCATTGAAACTATAATCGTAGGATCCTAGTTTCCTTCCTGGGACTCGTACCGTTTCGTGATGAAAAAGATAAGACGAAAACTAGTGTCACGCTGTTTCAGGAAACGGTGTGGATAGGAAACAAGGATTATAGTTTTAATGACAAATTTTACCTTTCACTTTTTCCACCAGACGAAGATTGATTGGATCAAGTGAAATGTCGTGATTATGGGTTTTTATCAATGTATCCAAATTGATACGTTTAGGTTTTCTTATCACACACACCAAAAGAAATCTAGATATCACATAGGTTTTACAAGATGCATATGGAAAATATTTTATCAAGCATTGGTTGTTTAGCAATAGCTTAATTACAGTCTAAATGCGGACAAGTCAGAAATAATACATTTCAGCTGGGAACCATGAGTGGTCCAAAATCGAAGAGAAGGTGTGTGGATGTGGAAATTTCCAACAATTTAGGACCTTAGGCACTCAGTTTACTGTTCATTCAGAGTGCGTAGTATCCAAACTTGTTTATTGTTTTATTTCCAAGGTTTCTTTTGTAGGGGAGGGGGGAGGTAATGGTTCCCTATTAGAATCTCTAATCTCACAGATAAAACGTACAATTAATGAATTAATTTAAAATGCGTCGGAAGTGATGCCGGCAACGGATATAGCACATCATCACATCGCTATTGCATTATCATATTTTAAACTAGAATTTTACATCGTTTCTAGTCAAATGAATAATGTACCGATGATTGCTCATACCAGTATGTTTTACTTAATTCCTGTAAAGCTATAAAAATGTTTTATATGTATTCCCCAAATTATTTTCCTTCTTCACGTATTTACCAATTGAAAGAACATTTGCAGAGTAATATTTCTTTGAGTTATATCTTAAGACCGAAGTGTTGAAGTTTAAGTACCATGTAATGCAGACATAAAGACATAAAACTTGTAGTTGAATACCTTTTTCAAGGTCATATTGTTCATGAACTTTTATTGTTTTTGTTTGTTACAGGTCATTCGACGTTCTAGTTACGAAGAGAAGGTATTGTGTGTGGTAAAACATCGCCAAGGTCACAAATGCCCTACGGCGTGGCTTGTAGTTGCTATGGTAGCGTGGGATGGGGTTCCTTCGACTGAAGCTGATCATTTATACAACCTGCTAACAGAGAAACTGAATCGCTACGGCCTACCTACCACTCGAAGATGCGCAACTAATGAACCTCGTACGTGTGCATGTCAAGGTCTTGACCCAGACACATGTGGAGCTTCCTTTTCATTTGGTTGTTCCTGGAGTATGTATTACAACGGATGCAAATACGCAAGAAGCAAGACTGTTCGTAAATTCAGACTATCAGTGCGAACAGAGGTAAGCAAAAAAAAACTCGAAAAAATATCATAGTAATAAATTAAGAGTATCACAACTAGAGGGGGCTAAGTGCCATTTACATGAATTTAAGGTTAGGGTAAAGCAGTGATCTCTGACAATAGATGGCAGTACTACTTCCGTATGACTGTAATGTATTTATTTCGTTGTACGGAATTGCTATACTGCTGCTACAAATTCAGTTCTAGAGAGTTCAAACTTCCAAAAGGAAGTCCATAACCATTTCATGAATTTTATCCGTGCCAATTTTTTTTTTTTTAATTTTCTGTTTTGTTCATTGTTGAAACCGCTTGATTGTTATGTATATCCAAATTTATAACAATGGAAAAAAAAAAACACTTTCTTCTCTGAAAGTTTGAACTCTCCAGGCTTGAATTTGTAGGAACATCATTGCAGTTTCGTGCAACGAAAAAAAGAGACATACGGAGAAAATGCTGCCACCTAGTTTTAGAAATGGTTGCTTTGCACCAACCTTAACGTAAAATACCGGCACTGTGGTATGGACTCTGGACATTTCGATAAGACTTGTGAACTAGGTGGGGGAGAAAAAAGATATTACCATCCTTTGTTGGCATTTAGCCCCTTCTCATATAACAGTAGCTAAATACATTCAAGTCCGTGGATATGTTCATATGTTAATGCAGATAGCAAGACTTTCTTTTGTTAAGGACTACTGAGTAATGCCATTTATATTTGCGTATCGTTACTATTATCTTGTGTTTTCTATTTAATAAATAGTTTAATTAAAAAGAAATTTGCAGTCTAATGGACTAATTATAGAATTTTCATATTTTCTACATAATGTTACCATATACTGGGATGCTTCAAACTGGTACTTGCGACAAGTATCATTGATAATTAGCTCAAACTTTCAGTGGTTCTAAAGAATCATTTTCAGGAGTAAGGATTAAAAACTGGGTAATTTTAGTATAAAATATTGCAGCAGGTGTTACTTATATGATATCAGTTTAAAGGTAAAAAGAACCTTTAAAAAGTTACTATCTCAGGAAAAAAATAGGGGAGACCTTAATTTGAGGCCGATTTTAATCTAATAAATATAACCTTCCGTTATGGTATTTTGGTTTGTACTCACTCAAACGCACATTACTGCCTAAACAAAAAGGATTAGAGAAAAACGAACTTCAAATTTGGGTTCTGCTTTCAATTAGGCGAGACTACAATTCCACCTTTGCATTATGTTCAGTCAGTCTGTATAGCGCCTATAGACAAAAGTCGATAAAGAAAAAAGCACCTCCAGTTTGGGTTTAGATACCATGTGGAAAATGTGGCGATACTAGCGAATGTGTGAATTTGCATTATGTTGTACACAATATCATCGCGTACGGAGGTGTTAGAACATAGCAAATACTTACTGCTCTTGTTTTCCATTGAAAATTTGATTGTATGATCAAATTTTCCGTGGTTCTTTCTGTATTATTATTATTATTATTATTATATGAAGCTAAGTCAGTGATCATCGAAGCACTGAAACTAGAATTTTGGAATCAACGTTGAAATAAATACATGGTGTACTGAAATCGAACGTCAGCATGTAAAATTGATATCTAGGTTTTCTCATAGCCGTTCTCCAGTTTGTCATGGATTGATTTTGCCTATGTATGTAATTTCACCTACCTAACTTTAGTCCTAATGGGAATGATGATAATGAAGCAGATCCATTTGAAATTTGAGCATTACAACGACTCTTCGGCGTACATGTTTAGTAATTACTCGTTTTAGTCACATTAGTTGCATAGAAAGTAAAGTGAACCCGAAAGGTCTTGTTCATCGAAAAACTGACTTTGTAGTCACATTCGATAGTCAGTTTGTTGGTATATTTATCATTTCTAGCTCTCAAGAACAAACATGTTGCTGTGCATATTTCATTTCAGTAAAAGAAGATCAAATTCGTATTCCATGTCGATGTTCAGAGCACAGTGAATATTTATGCTGAATATATTTTGATAGTACTGTGAACGTGCTTAAAATCTGCCATTATTTCCTTTGTGATTAGTTTTACTAACACGCTAACTTCTTAGAATACAACTTGGTGTACAGTTTTGGATAAAGAATACTACAAATAAGTAGGACATTTGTGCAGTTATCAGCGACACGGAAGATCATTGGACCAGCGATCCACTAGCCTACTAATGGCGTAATTGATATTTCGTTTAATAAAAATTGTTTATTTGTAAGGTGCATGCAGTCTTCGTTAAATTTTAAGTCATGAGTCAAGGGGTGGAGTTAACTTTAAACTATGTCAAAACATTCCTTATACACTGAAGTGCGAAAAGTCATGGAATATTTACCTAATAACGTGCGGAACCCCCTCGAGTGCGGAGAAGTGCAGCAACTCGACGTAGTCCGCTGAAGGGATGTGCAGTAATGCAGTCTCGATTGCCGTCCACGATTTGGTGGTGGTTGCAGGTGGAGGATCCTGGGCACAAATATCCCGTTCGATGATATCCCACTTGTGGACGTTAAAGTTCATGTCCGGCGATCTAGGTGGCTAAATCATGCTTTGGAAGTTGCCAGAATGTTCCTCAAACCAGTCGCGCAACATTGCGACCCGGTGACATGGCGCATTGCCATCCTGGAAAATTCCAGTGTTGGCAGGGTACACGATGTCCATAAAGGAATTGAGACGGTCACCAAGCAGTTGAACATAGCACTGACTGGTCAATGTCCGGTTCAAGCGGGCCAGAGGAACCAAACCATACCAGGTAAATACGCCCCACACCATAACGGAGCCACCACCAGCTTGCACAGTTCCTTGTTGGCAACTTGCGTCCATGGTCTCATGAGATCTGCGTCATACTCGGACCCGCTATCCGCGAGTACCAATTCGAAACGTGACTCATCTGACCGCGCTACACGTTGCCAATCCTGTAAGGCCCAATCCACGTGTTTTCGAACCCATGTGAGTCGCCGCCGATGGGCAGCGATTAGTAGCGGCACACGTGTCAGTCTTCGGCTGCGATACCCCATGGAGACCAAATTACGCTACACTGATCTCCGAGACACGTTCCTGGAACGTCCTGCATTGATTTCTGCTGTTTGATCACGCACTGTTGCTTGTCTGGTTGCCCAGACGTCGCCGCTCGCGGCCACTGCGTTGTCCCTCAAGTGGTGCGTTGCCATCAATATGTAGAAAAAATGTATATATGTATAAATATGTCCAATTGGATTAAAAAAAAAAATGTAACATCAGACCATGGCACATCATAAACGGCAAGGAGCAGCTGTGCTTCATAGAACTAATAAACTGAGAAATATACTCTGAGTATGCGTGGCAATTCCTGGCACTAAATGTTCGTAATTAATTTGGAACGTTAATTCAACCCAGGCCTGTTGCAGGGGATACATTTTTACTGTTCTTGAAGTTCAAGTACGGGATCTCCCAGTCTAATATTCGACATCGTATTCGGTAGACTATCGTGTCAATGAGGTACTCTTGATTTAACACGATGTGGTATCGGCGTGCTTCGTTTGCGATTTGGTCGAGTATCTAATAGAAATACGTAGCGCGACTGTCGCACACCGTCCGCGATGGAATTTCGTTCAACTTTACTCACATGTATCGCATCTATTGCTAAGAATAAAGATGATGCTACGCTGAACTATACTGGCGAGTTTGTTAGTTAAAGAGCGTACAAACAATTGAGATAATTTGTAATCTCAGATCTCAGATTACCAAGATACAGCGAGAGGGTTGCAAGAATCAATCGTTGGATGGCAGCTGTGTTAGAAAAGCTAGGAGTTGCCATTTCTCTTAAACCACATTTCGAAAACTCGTTACGAATGATTTAATTTCAACTCAGTTCTCCGACTTGCTTTACGGAACCAGAAATCTCGACTCAGCTGATCTGTTACTTCCGATACCATATTACTTATTTTGGTAATGTTTTCTTTCATAAACTTGAAGAGGGATGGTTTGCTTTTTTTCATAATTGCATTTAAAGACATTTCCATCTAGTGTCGTGTATTACGTGACGATTTTTGAGAGATGCTCGGTATATGGGAAAATAAAGCAGCCCGTAAAGTACACTATTGCGGCTAATAAAAATGGTTATAATTCCAAGCTCAAACTGCTATGCTATGTTTTTTAGGTTAAGGTTTAGAATAAGTGGGCCAACTTTTATACAGCATCAAGGGAAATTATTCTGTGTATACCAAGCTCGGAGACGAGAATAAAATGCATTCATTAGATAAGGAATTAGTTTTGTTTTACTATATCAAATTAAACTAACGAAATCTAATATTACATAGAATCGGAAATAGGTGTGGACAAGCAGTCATAACCCTTCACCACTTCTGCTGGTAATATTCCACTTAACTCATATGTTTCATTTTGTCATTCAATAAGTACCAAAATTTCTCTGCTACGTTGAAAAGGAGTAACTTATTGTATGCTTCATTATGATTCAAGCCAATGTTTATAGTGAGTACCTGTTTGTGGCATAACCATCGCACAAAAGCCAACGTACCGTATGAATACATGCATATGGACTTACAAGGATTTAAAAATGTAAAATACATCCAAATACAGCATTTATTACTTGTTTTACAAATAACTTTAAAATAATTATTTTGATTACAGGAACAAGAAGTTGAAGAGCGCATGCACGTGTTAGCCACTTTGCTGTCGCCCTTGTATCGCACCTTGGCACCGGAGGCATTTAAGAATCAGACCCAATTCGAAAGAGAGGCATCAGAATGCCGGCTAGGTTTCAAACCAGGAAGACCTTTCTCAGGAGTCACAGCATGTATTGATTTCTGTGCTCACTCACATCGGGATCTCCATAACATGAACAATGGATGTACAGTGGTAAGTGTGTTTAAATTTCGCTTTCTGAGTGATGACTTGTAGTCACCAAGTGTGTTAAGTTTAAATCCGGAAGGTATTTTTAAGTCAGTGCTAATTAGGTTTATTTACAACTGAGTGGGACTCATAATTTTATTTTTCAGAAAAAAATGTGCGCTTGGAAAAACTGACAACCAGCAAGAAAACAAACTTACAAACATTGAAAGAAACATGACATTTTGATCAGAATGTAAAAATATGTGCCACACACTGCTACAAAAATAAATAGTAACACCTTGACCTCTTCAACGATTTTACACAACGATTGTGTTATCAGTAGGGTTGCCAGGATTTTCGAATATCAATACGGGACAGGTCGTGACAGTTTACTCAAGCATCCTAATGCTTGTGCAATTCTTACAACACCAAGAAGCAAGAAAATAAATAAAGTAAACTCAGGGTAACACTTAGAAATACATGATCGAATTTTAAGTCGATCGCGCCGTTCCTTTTCAAACCGTTTTGAGATGTGCCACGTTAATGTATGTGTTCAGGCTGAGCGATCGACAAATTTTATTTGGAGCTCTGTTTTCACCGTGCAATTTCATAATAGTAATGAGAGTATTTTTAACATTTGCTAGATATCAGGAATATAGAAGACATATAAGGAAAAAACACGTGATAATGAAGAAAATAATATATAGATCTTAGGATACAGGGCACAATATAGCCTCAAAGTGAGGGAACAATCGCATCCTGTACATTATTTTTCTTAGATAGCTTCCGCTTATACAAGCATATATCTTAACTACTTTTGTTTGTTTCCCAGGGTAAAAACATAAAGCTATCCCGTATGCGATACGCACGTACCGTGAAAGGCGCATGGGGGATGTGGAGGTAGCGCCACACACATTCTCGACCTACAGTACGAAGTGAGGCGGGGTAGTCAATCCCACGCTCGACCACCTTTAGATTCCCAAGGTGCCCCAGAATACCAGGAACATTCTGCTCTGGTACTCAATTTGGTAGGAGGCTGAGTGCACCTCAGAACGCCAGGCATGGGAACACTGCGAAAAAAGTGTCCTGGCCGGGGATTAGAACTTGGGCCGCTCGATTCTTAGTCAGACGCGCTACCGCCTGTGCCACGGCGATTTATGTTTCCTAGGGAATTAATGAATTTTTTTTAGTGTAAATGGATAGTAATCAACCATTCGCCTTCAAATTGGGAGAACACGGGCTCAAACTTTTAGAATTAATCTAGTTTTCTCTGATTTCGCAGTCTTATCAGGCGAGTGTCGGAGCGATAATTAAGGCCAGGACAACTGTCAATTCCATGAACAAAAGTACAATTAAGGATAGTAACGGCATGTAGTCTCAAATGCTATAAAACGCAGATTGTAGAAGTTTCAGGAACTAACCTTTCAAGGAGCTCAGCTATTATGCACTTAAGTTGACTTGTATCAGTTTTGTCATAACTAACTCACTCACTGTATGGCTTATGGAACCCGTAAGTTCATCGCCGACTTCGCCATAGTAACAAATGTTCGCCATTGGATTCTATTCTGGGCAGTATCAAGCCAGTTTTCATCACGAACCTACTTCTCGAAGATCTCTGCTAATATTGTCCACCCAACGACGTCTCGGTCTTCTCAATGGCCTCTTTCCATCCAGCCTTCCAACCAGGATAGAATATAATCTTCGTTCTTCAGTTTTGTCATTCCTGAGCAGTAAGATGAGTTTACTTCCTAAATCACAGAAAATTCTAATTTATTCGCTCAGCTGGGTTCCACAACGTACGTTCAGCTCATATGAAGAAAACCGTTCACCACAGTCCACATATAGACCGGCAAGTAAGCGTTTTATTGGAAATTCGAAACAGACGAGGTTCCTGGTAGTAACATGATTTTTTCAACTAGGGTGCCATTAATGAAAGAACCTAATCTACAGACAGCGCATAGCCGTAAAGAGTCACCACGATTCATAGATGTGATTTCACGCAATCAATCACAGGTAATTTTCCATCCGTGACGTACCTTTCGCGCCAGCAGTGATACTTTATGAAAAACTGACTCGGCCCGTTCGGTCGCCATATATGAGGTGAGAATTTTGTGTAGAGGAAGCAGAAATGTGCAAATTAATGGCATAAACATGCTGTTTATGTTCTATGGTAGAGATAATACGAGTAGTCTCAAAGAAAGATACATCAATTTATCAGTTTCCACCACTTTTCGTGAGTATTGAAATGGAAATAGCTTTTATTTAAGTTGTTTTTGTTAACGACTACATAAAGCTGATTGGAGATTTTTAAACCTCACGATGCGTTGCGTAGCACACATGCAGAACAGACGATTCATGCGACAATGCCACCGCAAGTGGGTGGACTGGTGTACCACTGATTAAAGCTTTTAAGCTTGCAGTTGATACTAGTAGTGTCATCCACATTTAACCTCGAATTTGTGTGTGATGTGATATGATATGACCGTTCAAATACAATGGAACAGAGGGTTGGTTTCCGGTCACGTAATTCTGATAATTGTAAGGGAAAAGGTTGCTTAGATATAGGGACATGTTACTGATCTACGTGCAATATCAATGTTTCTATGATTTTCAATGAATCGATTCAACACATTTCACACATCGTATCATACTTTCCTGTACATCAGTGTCACAGTTCCGTAACGGAAAACAAGAACACGTTTATAAACGAATTACTGAAAAGAACTTGAAAGCAGAATTAATCTTTTTATTTCCTACGTAGAGTGTGACTTATCAGCGAGTTAATAAAAACATTTAGTCAAAAATGCAGAAACTTGCCAACAAAGAACAATAAAAAAAAATGATCTTTAATCTGTAGGAAACGCAAAGCCGTGTTTTCCTGAAAATGAGTTTTTTTTTTTCATTTTTACTTGCATTATGTAGACTATCAAATAGGTCCTTATTACAAGTTCTTCTTATAAATGGCATGGCATATACACACTAAAGAGCTAAGATAGAACAACTAGGAGAGGAGTTCTATTTGCGCTCCAAAGGACATTTAATTACAATTGAGACAATGGTGGTCGGAAGGTGGGCATATGGTGTAAAAACTGGTTTCGAGAAAACTCATTGCTGAGAGCTGTAGTTTTTAAAATGCCTTCTGCATACTCGAGTAGAAGCTTGCAAACGAGTTTCTTAGAAACTAGATTTTCGACTGTGTGCTCTTTTTCCAGCTAGCACCTCAGTTTAAACTACTCTAATAATTTGTTGTTGTTGTTGTAATTCGTTTATAATAATCACACTAAATGAAAATAGTAGATAATTCATTATTGATGCAACTGTACTGAATTACTGATTATATAACGCTTGTCGTATATAATGTGCAAGAAACATATAGCAGAGGAAATCTAAACAATTAATCATCGTGCAAACAAACCACACAAATAACACGAATACATCAAAATTAGTACAAGGAAATATCATGATAATTTTGTTTTAACACACTTAAGTTTCCTTTTTTTTTTTTTTTAATCAGCTCTCTCTTCGGTTTCAGTAA
Source organism: Lepisma saccharinum (assembly GCA_022664845.1). NCBI lineage: Eukaryota > Metazoa > Arthropoda > Insecta > Zygentoma > Lepismatidae > Lepisma > Lepisma saccharinum. Next base: position 16,439 of record JAGDQP010004123.1, on the reverse strand, counting down.
CCTGTTTTGGATAGAACTGTGGGGCGGCACTTGGCGCTTCTAAGGACCATTACAGACCAAATATTGTACCAAAAGATTCGTACTTGGTAACCGTTTTTTGTTCGTTTTTGTCATCATTGAATTGTCCTAATGAGCAATGTTTAAAGTTTGACAAGTTTTGGGAGTTTAATTTTCATATTGTGGGCGAGACAGGAGCTATGAACAAAGCTATGTTTGAAGGATTACGGAAGGGGAATGTGGCGGTTTAGGAACCTGCGTAGGGAAACCGAATCCTTGATAAAACCTGTCAATTTAGTCCTCAGCAGGGCTTGAACATGCATGCCTCCTCAGTCCCGAGCCGATGCTAGCGATGATCACCAAGACTGGGTAGTTTGCGAGTTTAAATTGACAGTCAGGAAACAACACGATAATTGTAAAATAGAGCATGAAGTGAATGAAGATATCTTTACATCACGTGTCTCAGGTTTGTGAAGTTTTTGCGCATTGTCGAGTACATATAAGTGACACTTTGTTTTCATTTCTTCGTACAGGTTGTAAGTCTTACAAAACACCGCAATCTGTCGAAGCCAGATGATGAACAGCTCCATATTCTGCCTTTGTACATAATGGATGAGACTGATGAGTATGGAAGCAAAGAAGGCCAAGAGGAGAAGGTGAAGAGTGGAGCACTAGAAGTTCTGTCAAAGTAAGTGAACGACGGAATCGATTACGTCACTGCATAGCCTCCACGGTAGCACGTAATAAGTTTGTATTCTTAGCTGTATAATATTTTTAACCTTTCAGTGCACAGGATTAATGTCTTTTTGCATATTTTGTACGGTTTTTGTTCCTGTATTTGTAGTTGCTTCGGTTTTTCGTTCTTCTTTTTCCTACGTCGATAAACGTTGTTTTATTTCTTTATCTTTAAAAGCAAAAAAGATCCTTGTGTGTAGCAGGAAAATAAATGCCAAGAACTGTCTTGTTGCGGCCATGGTGACCAGTTGTGCAAGCCAAACACATTCATTGAGCGTGGTCCAGCTACTAATAACACTAAACACGTACCTGTGTCATTCCATACCAAATCATCCAGATGATGGGTGGTCTTCAATCATCTTCTTTCATGTCTCTATAGACAAATACAAGAACCTTAATTTAAAAAAAAATCCTCATACTGTGTTGATTCGATTTTTATAGCCTTTTGCAGTGACTCCCAAATTTCATTTTTAGGCTTCAGCAGCTAAAGCTGGGAGGCCTTATATCACCGTTATGTCTGTCTGTCTGCCTACGACTTTCAACTAAGGATCTACTAGGGCTTCGAAGGGGGTTGAAGTGTTGTTCGAAAATTCCCGGCGAGAATTTACCATCGACACAAGTGGACGCATGTTGTCGAAGCCTGGCGTTATCACATACGCACAGTCCCCCGACCAAGCTGCCCTTCATAGGAGACGAAACATTATTTAATTGATCATTTCAAGGCCATATTGGCTCTTAAAATCTTCAAATTCAGTACGGCTAGTGCAAATTGAACCAAGATTTCTTTCCTTTTTTTTTAAAAAAAAAGGCATCAAAATATTTAATGTATGGAAGGTGTAGTAGTCACATAGCATTTTCACAAATACGTGTATAGTTCTCCATATCCGTAGTCTATCAGAGAGATCTTGCTCAAATATATGCCATTAGAAATAGTTGTAAATGTACTTCAAGCGAGTGATAAGAAAATGCGTTGGTATTTGCGTGTTACAGTTTGGAAGGGGCATAATATACCATCGTACTTTATTTCTGTCCGTGCGAATCACTTCAGTTATTATATGGTAATTCACATTTCAAGATTGAAAATTCTTATTGTTATTGTTATTCCGTGGTAGTGTATATCTGGCGAATCGATGATCAATTATTAGTTTCCAGAAACAGATAACTCGAATAACGGATATCCGTTAGTTCCTATTGCTGGTCATTAACCAGATTGAATAATTTTCCATGTTTTCAGATAATTTCGATGAAAAATGTTTTAAGTACAGTAATTTAAATAACAGATATCCGATTATTTGAATAAAAAAAAAAAAAAATCCGGATGAGTTGAAAGCCATTGACTCAGCATTTCTGACTACGCGTGTTAGAGCATGTCATTTGGACGTTGAGTTGTTTGTATGTCGAATATCTTGACATTCGGATGGCAGATGACGTATTATTCGAATAAATTAGGTGAATAAATCGAGGTTAAGGCGAAGTTAGAGTGGGCTTCTCCATTTTTGCTGGTGATTTGGCGTTGAATTACCCACTTAGGAAATTATGTCAGCCGTATTATGTCAACTCTTTATAGTATAATTGCTTTTGTCGTTTGCTAATTGGACTGGTTTAATGTTGAACTTATTTTGAAAGCGTGACTTTCTATGATTCGTGCATTGGCAATATCTTGTTGTTCATACAGAACAATAATAAAAACTTATAATCAGTTTATAATTAGAATTTTTAAATATAAAAGAATACCTTGTCTTCTGCATAACCTAAAAAATTCATTCAAAATTACAAAAACGCATGACTTACTATTTTTTTAACGAAAACATTTTTTTAAAAGGAACCATTGGATAATAGGAACTACTAAGGTTTACATATAAAACTCTTATAATGGATAATCACACAGGGGAAATGAAATAGCGATTTGGCTGTAAGAAGCAGGTACATCATATGAGTGTACCTAAAGCAAGTAAATATTTACAAGGTACATACTCACACGAGATATAACAAGTAACATGATACATAAACATGTTGTACTGCCAAGAGGAACAAATTGTCATACTTTTATGATCCAGTCTAATAAGTTAACACACCTCTGTACACGTGGACCCAACAGTTCATTTGACTAGGAATGTGTTCTATAAGAAACATATTGTTCCAGTCCCTTTTTAAGTAGCACGTAGTTGCATTAAAAGCCGAAATTAACTCATCTGGACCTATAAAATATGTGAATTGTCTAATAACATTGAATATTTGGGTAGAGTTCCTCTTTTCTGTTCAGATAAGGAACAATGAACCGAAGCTCAGCTTTCCATTACAATGATTAAGTTCTCGTATTGAAAACCTTTTTACTCTTTCAGCTGTTGTTGTTCTTAGTATAGAACTTTTGTTGCAACGGTATCTACATTTCATTTTCTTTTAATTCTTTATGATTTTTTAAAAAATATTAATTTGAGCTTGGTTTTACTTAAATTTATGTTTCAGCCTCTTGTGTATACATGTCAGTGTACTAATGATGCCCATACTACTTAGCATGTATTTTACAGGTTTCCGTGCGAGGTCCGGGTAAGAGCTGTCCCTTTGCAACCTTGTCGGCGCCATGGAAAGAAGCGTAAAGAAGATGAACCAGATGCCGTGATTGGGAAAAAGGATCCCTTCGCCAAGAACGCAACGCTGGGTGATAGACAGATCCAAGTCGAAATGGGAATGTTGGATGGAATGGACGTTCAAAGTTCGCAAGTGTCATCAACAGTTCTGGATAGTCCTGTCTCCATGTATCAAGGCTGGATGTATCCTGATCAAAGAGGTGATATGTATGGAAATCCCGGTCTTCCAGCGTGGAGTCGGCAAGGGATGGGACGGTGGGATGGTGCAGGTGGCGGTAACGGAGCGTGGATGCAGAATGTTCACGGTGCCATGCAGTGCGGTGTAGACAGTCGGAAGCAGAGTTGGATCAACTCAGGATGGAGTGCAGGTGCAGACCCTAGTGCCATAGGACAGCCCCACCCGTGTTTCGGAAATGCCTTCGGTAGTGACAGACGAGATGGAATGTTAAGTGAAGTGAAAGTGGATCCGGATAGCACAACTAATGGTTCCCCTATGAGAGACAGGTTATATTCACAATATAGTTCGGGTCAGGTGAGCCCTCAGCAGTTTCATCACCAGTCTTCTAGTCCTTTTGCGTTCCAAGCTACTCAGCATCCCCCATGGCAGCAGAGTCAATTTTCACATGGAGGGCTGTATAGCTGTGCGCCACAGCATTTATCAGGAAGTCCAGTGACTGTATCTCAAAATGGCCCTTGGCAGGGCACTCAAACTAGTCTTCATTCCACCGATCACACGAAGGTTGTGTCGTCGAAACAAAAATCATCATCGTCTTCATCATCATCCACTGTGGGAATGCAGTTAGGAGCAGGGGCCGGGGGAGGTAGTAGTAATAGTAGTAGTGGCAATATGCAAGATAGTGTTTTGGGACAAGATGTGACAGCAAGATCACCCTACCCTCCTTCATCACCGCTTTCCCAGCAAACTGAAAACCATGGCCCATTACAGACATCCCCTGATATGTGCCTTCAACAGAGCCAGCAGAAGGTACCTGAAAGATCACTGTCAGTGCCTTTGCCTGTAACCCCTTACTCTACGCGTTGGCCACCTGATCGGCCTCAGTCGTGGGATTACCCCTCTCCAACCTCACAAGCGTCACCATTCCGTATCCCAAAAGGTAGACCTCCTTCAAGAAGTAATAGCCATCACACAGCTACATCAGCAGCGTCAGCAGCAGCAACAACATCAACAACAACATCGGCAAGCGCTACAGCAGCAACTGATGTGCCATGCTCAACGTATTGTAAAGGTTTTGCTAAGCCGTACCCTCCCAGTGATTCTCGATCGTTGAACAGCCAATCTTCGAGAGAAAATTGGTCCCAAAGTTCCAGTGACGCCTCCCAACAGCAGTCTAAATCATCTTGTTCCGGTTTGTCATCCTACGCAGGTCAGTCGCAGTACCCTCCCTCGACCCAGACTGGTGGTAATAGCTGGTATGCAAACAACAGATCTCCTGTAAATCATCTAAGTCCTACGGGCACGGGCACAAAGCAGAGAAGTTGTAATGATTTGGATAATTGTGCAGCGGATGTTAACCCCATGCCGGCGCAGGAAATAAAACATGAAATGGGGCAAGGAATTTGGAACGATGATTCAAAGTTTAAATGCCCGGATAATTATCAGATGAATGCCCATACACAGTTACCGTATCCTGGAGCATCGAGTTTTGTTCCTCAAAACAGTACCAACCCTTTTGCCCAGCTGAACAGCTGTTCCTCATACACGTATTGTCCTTCTAATTCGTTTGTTCATTCAGTACCTTGTAACCTACCCAGTGGTACAGCGTGTCCAGTATTTCCAGATGGGAAAAATTATGGATGGAATGAAGCTGCTTATATGGATAGGAGCCATGCTAATGCAGGTCGTATGAATTTCTATCAGCACCAACAAGGAAATTTCGGCGTCCCCGATATGAACGCGTCACTGCAGGCTAAGAGAGAAAATCGATCATCGTGTTATCATAACCCATTTGGATATCAAGGCACGGATACTAGAATGTTTCATGGTCAGTTTCCGGGTGTTCATGGCATGCCGATGAAATGGGATAGATTTGATTACTGCCCTCCACCGTTTTTCCCTGTGACGGGAGTACCGGAACATCGTTCAGAACCAATCGGAGAAGTCACTGATTATTGTGACAATGAAGAATGCTTTAAAGATACTCAGATGGGTGGAGTGGCCATTGCTTTGGGTCATGGTTCTGTTTTGTTTGAGTGTGCAAAACATGAATTGCATGCAACGTCAGCTCTACGACGACCCAACCGATTGCATCCGACACGAATCAGCCTTGTGTTCTACCAGCATCGGAATTTGAACCGATCAAAGCATGGCTGGGACGAATGGGAAGAGAAAATGAGATTACGGAAAATGGGTTCGGGAAACGGGGAGCTGCCCCCTGAGAAGCCCCTTACTTATACATCACAGTTCCTGATGCGTGCTGCGACTTTGACCACCACCACGTGGACAACGTTGTTCCCTATGCATCCATGTATGGTAACGGGGCCTTATCAAGAGGGGGGTGCTGTAAGTTAATTAACTTTTTGTGATGTGAAAATATATACATATTTTTTTTCTGTTAGAGTCATTGAAGAAAAAAAAAAAGTCTTCGCCTGTTGCTTTTTCAGTCGTCTTAGCTTGTTAAGGAAAGAGGCTAAAAGTTATTTAAAAAAAAAGTTTTTAAAGGAACAGGGATGATCTTGTTACAGCGTTTTGTATTAATAAGGCTGAACTTGACCCCTTATATGAAATGTGTTTTCTGTTGGCATTTAACGAAAGTCGGTGTCTTTTGGTAGTAAAAAGAAAGAAGGAAGTTTGTATGCTGATTTGGGGGTGTCAGGTGAAATGTGTGTGTGTCTGTTGTTTGACTAAATTCATATTTAAAAAAAACAAAACAATATTTCTAAGTATCAGCAAATGTTTCTGTAAAAAAAAAATATTTATTCGTGAGTTCTTTAAGGAAATCCCCCCCAAAAAATATACGTCACTCCAACAGCAAATATAACGTGCTTTTGATATTAGTGCAGGTGCATTTATGGTTATGGGTTTGGCAAGGTTATTGGAAGATTTACTTTTTTGTTTAGAAAAAGCGAAAAAAAAATGTATAATCTATAATACACAAGCGTGAGACTTTATATATGACATCAGTAACATCACATTTACCCTACTTGTATTGACAAGCATGTACGTCATTAAAGTCAGAAGACATTGATACTTCCCAAGTCCACCAGTCTTTCACAACGTAGCTAGTCCATCCCCAGGTATTAAAAAATAAAAGAAAATAAAAAGAAACTACAGTTCTATATATTTGATCTCGCCAAAAAAAAATGGGCCTTTTCAGAAATTCCGAAACTCCCTGGTCATGTTTGAAGCTCAAAGATTAAAAAAAGACTATATGTGTGCATTTTTATTATATTAATTATTATTATTATTATTGAAGAAAATAGAATGATTGGTAAATGTTATATATACGTTTACATTTTTATAATTATTATTATTATTATTATTATTTGTATTACGTGAATGAATTTTGTATGGTGGTTGAGTGTTATAGGGAGAGAAGAATTTGTGAAAGGGCCCCTGTCTTCTAATCATTCTGTCAATTTATTTTTGCCACTCCCATCATATTTTTTTTTATTGTGTGTCTGTGTATATGTGTGTGTGTGAGAGAGAGTATGTGTGTGTATGTGGGGTGCGTGCGTGTCACTCAAATTTTTTCGAGTGACTTGCGTTGTTAGTATTAAAAGACTAGTATTTGACAATATTCTACAAGTGCTAATTTATAATGTATTGTAAATAGACGCCGTGTATGTTTCATGCTCCCCCTTCCCCTCCCCTTTATCTAGTTGATGATTGTGCCGTTTTGATGTATCTATTTATTATTAGAAAATTTGTGGTCGTCCATAACTGAGTTCCCCCCTTAAAAAGAAAAAAAATAGCCAGTGATTTTTTTTATGTAGTAAATATATTGTGCTCATGAAAACCGCAATGAATTTTTAATGCTAAACAGAACTTTTTTGTAGAAAATATTAAAAAAAAAAAGGTGTATTTAAAAAAATTGCATCGGTGTGTTAGTTATTTAGGCTGTGTCTTGCAATAGAGCAATATGATATATTCAGATTATCTAGTGTTCCCTTGTACCTTTGTTAATTTTTGTTTTTGTTCAATAATTTATATAAATTCAGGTCACATAAATATGTAGTAGTTGAAGAAATATAACGAAGAAAAAAAAAAGCGCCATATTCTCTGTTGCAGAACACTGGCATTTAGACAGTTGTAAGGATTTATATAATGCTCATACGCAAGTACAAGTAATAGTGGTGAAAACAAAACTATATAGTGTCACGTTTTTTATACATAATTCCTGATTGAAGAAGAAAGAAAAAAAAAAGGAATACTCTTGTTTTTTTTTTTCTAAGTCGTCGACGAAATGTTTTAGTCAATAAATGAAAAAATACCTTCTAAGAAATGCATAGTGGGCGATTCAATTAAATCAGCTTATCAAGTGCCAAGAATCTTAAAAAAAAATAAAACCTAGCGACGTAGATCAATCTGTGTGTGTGTGTGTGTATTCCTGCCCGGATGCCTTTCAGTGATAATTTTAGTGCTTCACTATTCCAACCACCTACTATGCTTTTCTTAACCTAAAAAAAAATAAAATAAATAAAAAATAAAGAAGCAACCAAGATTTTTATAGTAAGATAAAGAAGAAGAAAAAAATACACCTGGAATTGGTTTACTATATTTTAAAAACAAAATGAGTCTCCTTCCATAATAATTTTTAAGAAAAATATTCAGAAAAAAAGCAAAAAAAAAAAGTAATATATGAATATATATAAATATATAAAATATATATTAATATAAAAATACTGAGTGTTGCCTTGCTGGATGAGATTCAATGAGAATTTGTGAAGCGTTTGTGTTTGTGTTTGTGTTATGTGAAACACAAAGCAGTAGTTAAAAAAGAAAAAAAAAAGGAAATAGTACAATATCCAATTTTTTCACTTGAATATAAAAAAAAAAGTATATTTATATACTTTGTATATATATTTTTGACACTTTACCTAAGAAGGATAACGAATGCAAATTGAAATAGCGTTAATGACAACAACCTTCTGGTCTCCAGCATTTGGCAACGTGGTTTTTTGCTGTACAAAAATAAATTGTGGCAGTTTTTTATTCAGGGATTTTTTTTTTATGTTCGATGACCAAATATAACTCGTAAAGCCAAGAAGCTCTCGTGTGTAAGTCTTCTGGCTTTGTTTATTCTGCATTTAGTAGTAGTATATATTATAGTATAGGCGAGAAAGATCATGCATAATTGTAATTGTTTTATGTGAATATAGCTCCACTTTGTGAATAAGTTATTGTGTATGTTTTTTTTTAAATATATATATATCCTTATAGCACCTTCTTCAGTAATTTCAGACCTTCAGTGGAAAAAAAAAAACCAACAAACAGATGTTATTGTATAGCTCAACCAATTAAGAGGAAGTACTAGTGGTGCTGTAGTCTTTAGCAAACAAGGTGAGAAACTCTTAAGGGCATACTACACTCAACTTCGGAAGAGATGAGCTCTGGGTGAAAGTAATTGTTGATTTGACAAGCAATTGTTGTTTTTTCGGACATTGCCTTTAACCGGCAATATTTCCAATTGTATAACTTTTTCCAGTATTTTCGTGTGTACAGATGACACTACTGAATGTCAAAATGTACAGCTATGGACAGAAATTTTGACGCATGTCTTCCAAATTTGCAGAGATGTCTCTGCTGTGTTTAACCACCATGAACGAAAATTAAAATCAGAATTAATAATCCTATTGGATTACAAAAATATCCCCTTCAGAGTTAAAGTTAGAGAACTAAACAACATGATGAAATGTTTAGACTTAGAATTTTTTGCCAACGAAAAGTGATACATATATATTTTTAATATCACCCTTCTTTAGTTAAATATCAGGACAATATTTTCCACAAAAGTACGTCTTGTTGTTGTTCATTTCTCTGCGAGTTGATAAATATATAAGATATTTCAATATATTTACTTTTACAATAAGAAAAATTAGTTACTGACATGCACCAAAACTTTTGTCCATAGCTGTGCAAATAAAATCTTCCCAGCAACATCATCGATAGCTTTCTTAGCTCTGTTGCCAAGTAAACACACAGTCCCAACAGTTGTCTCCTTTTATAACTCAAATCTGGTCTTATTTAACATATTTTATACTGTGTGTTTACTTGGCAACACCGGGATTAACAGGAAATATGAAATACAACGACAATTCTTGAACGATTTTTTTTTCTTTTCTCAAAGTTACTTTCGGAGGTTGTGTCAGTTCTGCCTTTTAGGTAGGGTTGCTAGGTTTCGAAGTCTCAAAAGCTGAACAAATAACGTAGAATATTTTACTTGTCTTAATAACATGATGGATAAACATCTCCTTTAAACACCCAAATAAATTTAGTTTCTATTTAAAGCTGTCACACGTAAATATCCGTGGCGGCTAGTGTTTATTTTTTCTTCTTGGCCAAGCTCTGTTTGAGGTAGAATAGGGTAATAGCAATGACTATTTTCGCCCACGACTCTTCGCCACCAAACAACCAGTAATTATTATTACCCCGTTTGAAAACCTTACTGTTGTTTCAGTGTTGTGATGCCCAGCACAATATTTGTATCTAGCAATGGTCTTTCCGTGTTCTTCAGTGACTCTTCATGATAAAGCTAAGCGATACTCGTACTCCATAGACTATTTAGAGAAGTCGTAATGAAAAGCACACACAAAAAAATTGGTCGTTGTCGTGACCGGGGCTTGAAGCTGGATCTCCCAGTTACCGGCTGCATGTTGTAACATTGTATTGCCGAGGTTCCGGTAACGATTAAATTTTCTTTGTATTTTCCAACATATATTTGTTGGCAACTGCACGTTTTACGACGTACAATAATATTCTTCAATAAAACTTCCGCATATAGTAAGAGTGAGTAGATATCGACACCACCGGAATAGGTGGTTTAGCTAAGGCGCAAGGAATAATGTTCTCTCATACAAGGTCTTTGTGTAAAGCATATGCACCATAGAATTCATGATATAGGGAAGACCGAGGTTAGTTCTTACAAGACACGCATTTATATATTTTGAGAACTCAATAAGCCATTGTTTTCATCATTGAATAAAACAAGAAACTGGGTTCGCTTACCTCCGTTGAAAAAGTACACAATAAAAGCACTATTATCGAGAATATTTTCACAGCCAGAGGAGAGGTAATATGGACAAAAGGAAAAGTATGCATGACCTTGTCGACTCTGTGTACCTTGCAGGTAAAATGGCGGCAGTCCATATCAGAAGCAGAAAGGACGTGCCAGATCTTTTCAATAGAATGCATTGATGATCAGTCTTCAAATGAACTAAAAGAGCCTATATAAAACACTAGTAACCAGATCTTGCTTAACAATCCTTGATCCCGGTTCAAAGATGGTTCATTTTTGTGTATATATAAACTTCCATATACTATTCGTTCTTTTGCTGAGTCTGTCTATTTCAATAATACTACAGCTACAATGTTAGGGGGGGGGGGGGGGGGGGGGTATGGAGTGGCACTTTTTCATCTCTTGTTCACTAACCCTGGTCTTAAGAGGGTGAAACTTCAATTTTAACAGCAATTAAAAATCTCATCTCATAATACTACAGACATCTCATAAGTGTTCTGTTATGCCTGGTATTGAAACTGTGTATATTTGTCGTATAAGTAAATAAGCGACTATTTTTCTTTGTAAATATTACGCTTTTATAAATTTATAGGCATGGAACTGTTCGAATCCTCTGAGACATAAACACTTCTTTACATGGTGACTTCAAAAATGATTCTAACAACCTTCTTTCGTAAACGGAAAGTATTTAAACTGAGTAATCTGTACATGATGTAGCAGACACCATTCAGTTTATTATTATTATTATTATTATTATTAAGTTCGAGTATGTGATCATCCCATTTTAACTTTTCGTTTATAGTAACACCTAACAATTTGCTTTTAGAAGTGTATTCCAGACTTAAAGAATTTACTATTATGGGTGGAAATGTAAACGGTCCGTGAGAAAGATGAAAATATAGGATTTTTGATTTATCAACATTTATGTTCAGACTGTTTATTGCAGCCCACTGTATTAATCTCGCAGTCATTGATAAGTTGCTTTCTGCTTCCTGATGAGTGTTCCCAGATACTAAAATATTTACATCATCACCGTACAAAACTACATTTTCTGATTCTATGAACTGAAACAAATCATTGATATTCAAAAGAAATAATATAGATCCTAAAATAGAGCCCTGAGGAACACCCTTGTTAATTTCAGCCACTGACGAATGAAATGCCATACTTTTCTCATTAAGAGTCCAAGATATTTGTACTATCTGCTTTCTGTTAAACTTAAGTACAATAAAAACCAATCGTACGATACACCCCTGATACCATGGTGATAGTTTTGTTAGTAAAGTCAAGTGATGCATTGTCAAATGCCTTTGAAAAGTCTATAAATACACCTATGGCATGTTGGCTTTTATTTAACGTATCTGAAACTTTTTTATGAAGTCAAACAATGCAGTGTCTATAGATTTTCTCTTCTGAAAACTATGTTGGCAAAGAGAAATCAACTTGTGTGTGGATAAAAAGTTATTTAAACGTATCAACATTGCATATTCAAATATTTTTGAAAATACTGACAAAATAGAAATGAGACGATAATTCTGCATATCTGTAATGCTTCCTTCCTTGTGTAAGGGAATAATTTTATCAATTTTTAGCCTGCTTGGGAAAACACCTGACTCAAAAGAGCTATTTGTAAGATAACAAAGATTAAGCGGAGACTGTCTTCGAAACTAGCTGTGTTAAGAAAATGTTTATTAAATGCTTCTGCGATGTATTTTGGTTTACTGAGTACCCTACTGTCAGTAGATACACAACCTATTTCATTTTTTACTTTTTGGTTTATTAGATTCCACGCAGTTTAAATTTTATTGCTAGCCCTATTAATTAAACGATGGTAATAGCTCTATTTTGCAGCTCGTACAATCTTCTTGTATGTTTTTTTATAGACACTTATGTAATCAAGTACCTTATTTGACAAATTAGTGGAATGTCGTTTTAGTTTGTTGTAATGAAATAGTTTCTGCTTTGAAATTTTGATCCCTAACAATACCCAGTCTTTATTCTTATCATTGTTTATTTTCAAAGAACGACGCGAGAAAGCTATATTAAAATAATATAAAAAAGTTTCCATAAAAGAATTACATTTTTCGTCTGTGTCTTTGACACTATATATATCAGACCGTGACTCGCGTGACAATAAGAAACAAAGAATGTTCTCTTCCAAAAACGACCTACGAGTTATTGTTCTGGTTAGCGCATTGGGACGGTAACTCAAAGGTCTCGGGTTCAATCCCTGGTGTAGTCACATACTTTTCATTCTTCAATATTAATAGCATCTGCACCTACAGAGACTTGGTGTATAAAGAATCGGAAGTTGTCTCTATTTCAGCTTTGAAAATACATGAATATAGTTTATTTATATAAAAAAACTATAAATCTTCTACTTTGTGAACTTTACATTCGCTTTCATATACAGTGTATTCAAGGAAAACCAAGAAGAAAGTCCCCTAGAAGAAACCTTGAATTATGCGTACTTTCGAGACTAGAGGCACGCATATACGACAGTGTCACAAATAATGACTTGGCAAATCATAATCGAAGATGTACCCAAGAAATCTATTTGAATGATTCTGAGGGACTTCAGCATAAAGGGAATTCCCATGGTAAGAATTCGTTAAGTAGCTGACAAGCACAGAAATCCCCTCTAAGCTGCCTTCTTCCATCATGAAATTTGTCCAGATATATTTATTGGGTAGAACTTCACAACTTCTTAACTCTTACATCATTGTGTGTAAAGATATCTTCATTTGAAGAGAACAGGGAAAGAAGGGGGAATGTGCATATAAAAAAAATGACTGTACTCGTAACATGTACTACACAATGACAGCTAACACCTCAGAAAGTTTCAACCCAAAAGCTCGAAGGACCACCAATTTATAGCGGTTTTAAGAATATAAAATATATGGAGTAAATAGTAGAGGTGGACTTTAAAACCAGTTTTACGAGAAATCACTTTTCATGCACATTCTCCCTTCTTTCCCTGTACGCTTCATTTGTGACTGTTGGTTGTTTCTGACTCCAAACCTACACGTTCCAGATTTCATTAAATGATTCTTTCATAAGATCTGAGAAATTTCCTCTCTAGTTTAGGACCATTTTTAAAACACAGTGTATGTGGATTCTAATAAAAGTAAAGGCGAATCTCCCAAAAGTGTAGCACTGTATCCTAAAATTTACACATCGTATGTTAACACTGCTCTTAGCCTCTTATTAGCCACTGTAAAGTAGTTAGCGATTTCCCTTTTTATGAACTGATACGACTAAGCTAAAGGTATTTGTTTTTGAAAGAGATGATCATTAAGCGTACTACGTAATCTTAAAATTAATATTCAACATACTAATGCTGTAATTACAGTACTGAATATGTGGTAAAGGAAAATTCGATGCTGTGCTAGAATCACTTATAAAAAAGAAATAACATTCAATATTAACTTCCAACTTTTTATTGAAATACAGTATCTAAAGTATACAATGAATATGTTTCTGGAAAGGAAAAATAAAGACTTCTGTAAATTCACTTAATTCTATTTGTTTTCAAAGTACTTTTTCACAGAGAACATAATGGGAAGATTCATAAGATGCTAGAAAAATTCACGTTTGCCTTTGTACATAAATCTTTATTACTAAAACTGTTTTCTTCAATTCCTTCCGAAAATTAACATAAGAATGCAATACGCTTAGTAATCACAATATAATGAAATTAAATTCATTCAATAAACACTGTCGTACAAACATGGACCTGAAATAACATAACATATGGCACTTTCATCACTACATGCTCGTATTTCTTTTCCATATACTTACATGCAATGCTCAATCAAGTAATTTGAGAGCATTTCCTATAATTTTATGACCAGGAAATTGTTATATTTAAATGCTATGAATATGACATTTAAAGTGAAGGAAATTAATAGACAAATTGGCTTATGAATGCCACCATTAAAACAGGATTTTAATTCTACAACGATCTTCACGCTGTGACAAGACACAGCACGAAGTAAATCATCTTACAGCGATGCATGTACAAATAGGAAAACCAAGCCAAACTTTCATCTTTAGACCAATGCTGAAAGGGGTGAAAAAGTAATGACATGTACACTCAGTCAATGATAAAATGAGCGGTCTCTTTCAAAGGTCCAAATTACAAAATTTAATGTTTTCCATCATAAGAAACGTGTTAAGAATAAGCTATTCATCAACAGATAAGTTCCTTTACAAAACAGACTCAATTTTCTTTGTCGTAATCTATTTATTTGTTATTTATTATATTTTTTTTTTTATAAAACCCACTGGTTCTATAAAAAAACACTAAGTCCTGATATAAATTATGTGGCAACGTCGCAAAACATGAGTATCCACTCTCCTGTTTTCAAAGATTGATTTACTTACTAGTTACACCAGTTTCTATAGCTACTTTTACTTCTCCGGTCTGAGCCTAAGATACCTAAAAGCAATGAATAAATTTTAAGTAAAGCTACTAGGCTCTACTGACAAACATTCTCAGTGGTTAAATAAATTGAAGAAAGTTATTCTTTCACTATTATTGATCATAAAATTAATTTAATATAGCAATATCAGCACGTTCGTAATCAGTAGCGATGAAGTGTTGCTTATTCTCACTTGGGACGTTAAATTCCATTTTTTTTAACTTTTACCAAATTGTAGGATATAGTTTTCATATGTATAGAATCTACGAAAATAGCATTAAATGGGACATTAGATCATAGATATGTGAAGCACTGAAAATTACACAAAAAGGCGCTTTGTATAAGTTTTACTTTGTTTACATTTGAACAAGAGTTTAGCTCCAAGCTTCTTTTACCATCACGATTCGTAACCGAGGTTGTAGTCGTGTTCATTCTCATTTTCTTTCTTTTTGTCCATAAAGCTGACAAAGTTTGTTCGAACTCTACCCACAGAGGCCAATTTTTAACTACATTATACTTTTTCTACATAGCTTCGTCATCCATGTCGGTGTTACATAGACGTATCAATATTAAATTTTCCTAAAATGTGCATAAAGAAGAATATATATATATATTTAATTCACAGCCATATTCAATCCACTACAGGATGAGGTCTCTCTTCCGGAGGGAGGAGTTGCTCTACTACTCCAACGCTGACCAAACATGTTGGCAGAGGAGATCCGAAGCTCACAACTGTGATCGCCAGTCTTTTATTCACAGCAGCTCCCCAGTTGTCCTCACGATGCTGGGTCAATACCGAAATTTTAAGCCCCCACCGGGAATCGAAGCCGGGACCACTTGCACTGAAGTTGAGCACGATACCGACTAGGTGTATAAAAGACTTGAATAAAAGGTGGGACTTTCTTTTATTGCTGTGAATAAAAGACAGTGGTGATCACAGTTGAGAGCTTTGGATCTTCTCTCCCAGCACGTCTGGTTAGCGGCCAGAAGAGGCCTCATCTAGTAGTGGATTGAATATGACTGTGAATTTTATATATATGTACACCAGAAATATATCTGGATAATTTTACATCTTCATGAAATAATATATAGTATTACTGCTACTACAAATAACATAAGCATATAAAATTATACACAAGGGAATTATTTCAGTTTGAACGCATTTATTACTCAAAATATCTACATGAACATACCCGACTGTGTTGACAAAGACTGCAAAGCCACTTCAGCGTGTAACAAATAATTTGGCAAATATATAGGCTAGTATTTGTCTTCACAAATGTAAGTGAAGATTTTCCACAAAGTGAGTAAAACTGAAGGCAGAAATCAAAATAGGCACACAGGACAAAAGACACATCAGGGCAACCTTTAAAAAGCACACTTCAAAAATGATACTAATCTCACAAAAAAATCTTAATTTTGGGGGTGGGTCCCGGACGTCCTATCCGTAACTTTTGGTAAACTTTATTTTTATATGGGCCAGTCTACTAACTTTGGAC
>JAGDQP010004122.1:27139-61812 GCA_022664845.1 Lepisma saccharinum | reverse complement strand
TCACCGAAGAAAATGCTTTTATGCAGTTAAGGAGAAGCCTGATTCACTGAAAAATACTTTTATGCAGTTAAGGAGAAGCCTGATTCACCGGAAAAATCATTTTATGCAGTTAAGGAGAAACCTGATTCACCGAAAAAATGTTTTTATGCAGTTAAGGAAAAGCCTGATTCACCGAAAAAATGCTCTTATGCAGTTAAGGGGAAGCCTGATTCACCGTCAAAATGCTTTTATGCAGTAAAAGAGAAGCCTGATTTACTGAAAAAATCCTTTTATGCAGTTAAAGAAAAGCCTGATTCACCGAAAAAAATGTTTTTATACAGTTAAGGAGAAGCCTGATTCACCGAAAAAATGTTTTTATGCAGTTAAGGAGAAGTCTGATTAACCGAAAAAAATGCTTTTATACAGTTATGGAAAAGCTTGATTCACCGTCAAAATGCTTTTAGGCAGTTAAGGAGAAGCCTGATTCACCGAAAAACTGCAGAAAGTATCATTTCTGCTAACCCTAAAAGCAGATATTTGATAGAACTTACGCTGTTACGGGCAGCATCCTTTTTTATGGGCCAGACAAACAGCTATAGCCTAGACCTGCCATGTCTGAGGGATGACTTCCTTGCCGAGCACTATAAGGGTCATGGAGAAAGAAGATAGGAACAATAGAATTTATCTTGGTGCTATATTACTGAGCGGTCGTAGCTCAGTTGGTAGAGTGTCGGCTTAGTAAGGGAAAAGTCTTGGAAACGAATAAAGCGGCCGATTATCCTGACTGAGGTTTACTCGGTGTTTTTTTCTCTCATACGAGGCAAATGACGGGATGGTACCTTCAACCTAAACCCTGCGCGACCTCTTTTCCATATCCTCTCCCCATCTATCTCGTCTTGAGCCATAGTTTTCTAAAGGCCATTAAAATAAATTCAAAATTCTGATACTATACTGTACCTCACCTTGCAAAACTAAGGAAAACACTGAAAAACTTCAGTCAGTATGGTAGGAGGCTCAAAAAGCGTAACTATTGGACTAAAGAGACTGATTTGTGATTAGAATTTGTTCTGTATTTAATAATGTGCTTTAGTCGAATCTGTCAGGTATGAACGGTTACAAAGTCTAGAAGAACAGAGAACTCGAATTACGCAATTAAAAATGCATTAAAGCGATAGTGCAATTTCGTTTAATCCTAAAGAGGAAGCCTGAGTTTACTTCTAAATTCAAAAGTCCTGTTGTATACGTTTTGGTTTACGTATGACATTTGAATTTTGTTATATAAAGCTATTAACTATTCATGCAACACCATGTAGATCTTACGCTAACATCAAGTACAATTTGTCTTAAGAGAATTAGCAATAGTCCCGAATTCTGATATAATTGTTCATGCATGTTAAAAATTGAACCTACAGGAACTTTTAATTTTGTTATTCTTAAATCTGTACAGTACATTGTATATATATGTACATTTTGACCTGACCTCATTTAACCTCACCCTTCAGCATGTATTTCGTTTTCGCCCTCCAGCACAGATTTTGCCACGGTCCTCAACTTTCCTCCACTCTCTGATACGTCTCTCGCCTTTCCTCCAATCACATCCTCAGAAAGCTGCCCGTGCCTACCTGTGTAGAGTCGACATCCGGAAGTTGACCATTTTGAGGACATTGGAATCATGAAGAATTAGAGAGAGGTAAGGAAAAAAGGTAAATATTGCATGGGGGATGTGGAGGTAGAGCTCTCGACCTATGATGCGAAGATAATCAGTCCCACGCTTGACCGCCTTTACCTTCCCAAGGTGACCAGGAGTACCAAGATGCTCTGGTTCTCAATTTGATAGGAGGCTGAGTGTACCCCTCAGAGCGCCAGGCATGGGAACACTGCGAAGAAAAAGTCTACAAAAACAAAATGATTGTACCTTTTTCCTTAATGGAAAAAAAATCATTGAAGAAACCAAAACAAGCAGGAATTATACAAATAAATTTGAAAGAAAGTTCGTTCTTTTCACGACTTTCGCTTTTCCAATTTACAATATTTCCACTAATCCTTTTCAAGGGATTGCTTTACTGATTTTTCTATTTCCTTATGTTTCCGTTTACTTTTAGATGTACAAGGAGTAAGGTAATAAAATTTTATGTCTGTCGACTTACGATTTTCTCCTTTACTTTTATTTTTGAAAAAAAAAAAGAAAGAAAGTGGAAAGTGTAACTTAGAAGACAAGATATTAATTTATTTTCTTCAGAAACTCAAAATTTAAAAAAAAAGAAAACATAATACATGCAAATTATACTAACAAATAGAATTATCATAAAAAATATATATCTGTGAGTGGAGCAACATATATATACATATATTTTTTTTTCGCCAAAAGTGGGGGCATTGAGAGAAAATGTCTTTAAGGTTTTTTTTATTTCTTTGTTTTTTTTTCTTTCTCTATGAGTATTTTTGGATCTGGGAGACGGAGATATGTTTTTGAAACCATGGTTGGTAGAAGTTCTTTTCTCCCCTTTTTGTCTGTATGTCTGCAAATTAAGATTAAAACCATATCTTGTTTTTCGGTTTTCTGTGTGTTTTTTTGTCCCCCACCCCAACTTTTCTTTAGTTCAATCTGTTTTTTCCTTTCTTATTTGTGTTTTTCTCCTCTCTCTCTCTCTCTCTCTCTTGTGTTGCAGAATTGGAAAAAGAATTCATTTCTTTTCTCTCTTGGCTTCTACCAACAGTATTTTCTAGTTGAATTTTGAGAAGAGTTGTAGTGAAACAAGTGTGGAGAGGAAGATAGATAGATAGGAATGAAGGATTGAGATAGAAGGGTAGAAAGAAAAGATGAACGAAGAGGAGGGGAGAAGAGGATAGACCACGCTGAGGCGTCATCTCTCTCTCTCTCTCTCAGACACACACACACACACACACATTATGCCTCAAAAGATGGATCCGTGATGCAATCCATACCATTCCATCTTCTCATGAATATGCATTAGTCTGAAAATCCGTGATTGGACGAGGGCTGTTTACAGAGACCCGTTAATTTGGTAAATTAATTAGTTTGGTTCCTCTCCTTCCTTTTCTCTTCACTACGTCATCACTTCCTTTTTTGGGACTACCACCCTCTCTCTCCCTCCTTATTGTGCTTACTTAACGCCACCAACCAACCCCTTTTCTCACAGAGTACAGACAGACATTATATATACTTTTTTTTCCTCTTCCGTTCGTTTTTGATTTTTTTTTTTTTTAAGTTTCATTTTATTTGGAAAACGTGGTTTTGTCGCAAGGAAAAACAGAATGAAAACAAGGTAATCTTTCATTGTTCGTCTGGATAGACAGCATTTTATCCGTTAACCAACCTCTCCACGCTTTTACAGAAATGTGGCCTCGGCTATGATGAATAAGGAGGATAAAGGGGGAAATGCTAGTCATTATTGGGGAACTAAACTGTCGCTCATCAGCTCACCTTTTTCCTCTTTTTTTTTGTACACACATACACGCGCGCGCCCGCGCGCTGAGGAAAGACAGACAGAAATACAAATGAGATGACGTCAAAAGCATTCTGTTTTCGACTGAGGATTTGTTACCTCGACCCTTTTCTTACCATTGCTCTGTCTTCATCTTTTCTACTCCTTTTTATTCCTCCCTCTTTACTTGATAAAGTGGACAAGCGAGATAGAGATGCTCGATTTATTTCATTCATCCCGTGAAATAATCTTGTTTAAAAACGAGAGGAAATTTTCATCATTATTATTATCAGTATTATATCTATAGAAAAAATATCCTTCAAGACACGCATAGTGCTCTTCAACTGTCCTATTTTTCTTTCATCTTTTTTTCCTGGATACTCTCCATATTGAATTGGTCCCACCTTTTTCATTTATCTTCAAAATTTCGTTGAATTACTATTAACTCTCTCGATGATCATATCTCTCCTCTTATTTGTGCTAGAGGACAGCAGTTCTTGTAATAGCCATTGTTGGATAAAACGAAGTCTGAGATGAGAGAGACAACGGGAAATTACCACATTTCTACTTGTATATTTTGCAGCAAAATTATATTAATTTGGTTCCATATTTCACGATGGAATGTCGAACGCAATAGCACCCTGTGGGATTAAGCAATTTAGGGACCCTGGGCTACTGACTCTGTTAGGACCCCTATTACTTATCCCATGTAGTCCTAAGGATAATGTATTTAGTTTTGGTGGGACCTCTGAATAAGTGGAGGCCCTCGACTACAGTCCCTCTTAATCACATTTTGTGTAACACTAAACTGTATCAGCTCCTAATATTATTATTTGTAGGTGGAGATGCTGAAAATTTATAATTTTTTTTATAAAAAGTCTACATTTGATGCATTTGGGCCTACACGAGGGGGAATTCTTTAGACGTAAAAGTGTGATGATTATGGCGGTGATGTGTGTTCTGTCCAGGAGACAAGTAGGTCGCTGGTTAAGGTGAATCTATGGTTGTTTGCCATTACCTCCCATCGGGTGGCAATCAGCACTCACCCACCGTAAACTTCGGATATATAAAACTTTACATACTCAAGAATCTTTCCGAATATATAATTACAAAAGTTGGAAGTTGAACATATTAAGAATTCCAGCAAATGTGTTGAATTACTTTTTACCGAAGCCTCATAGAAGTAATTACCTTATTTATACACGAGCCTAAGAGTCATTTTACATAATTATATATTAAGCATAATTTAAAATATAAAATATCAACTATTAGGCAATACAAAAATTATTCCAATTTTCTGGCCACTAACAGTAATAAAAAATTCGTCTTTGTTAATGAAACTTAACTTTGTTAAAACCATGAGAAAGTGGTGCTATCTTTGGGTTAAAAAAATATATTCAAACACAATTCAATTTTTTTTTTTTTGTATTTCTACATTTTCTTTTAGTAAACGCCACAAAAATATTTTTTATTTCTGTTTTAATATTTTTAGCTCGTTCGTCTGCAACAGTGATTCTGCCAGATCACCTCCTCCACCCCCCCATGGAGGGTGCTACCGCTCCAAATTGTTGAGCACACCCCTCCAACTTAAAACAAATACTGCTAAAAAGCGGTAGAAACGTTGCAAAAAAATTCTACTTACACTTTCCCAATTTTTGACTTTACATTCCCAAATCTGAAAATTCTTGCAGAATCCGTGTCCTGTAATAGAGACTAGCGTCTCAACGAAAACATAGACAGAAACTGATTTCAGATTTCGGCTAGGAAATCTTCATTTGTGATGTCGTTTTTAATCTGATAGGGCTTTCTTTTACGGTACCTTTGTACAATATGCACTCACTAGGAACACTCACCAGGTGTCAGAGCTCGATTTTGATGAAAATTTGCCTGTAGGTCCAGTCCCTATGTAAACCTTCACAGCCAAAATTATAGGTGCTGCCGTCAACAAATAACGACAGGGGAACTGACGACAGTGGCCGCCATCTTGAAAGCGGCCATCTTGACTATGCTTCAGTTTTTTTTAAATAGTAAGTGTGTCATGTGATATATCAATCTGTGATGTAATGTTAAAAAAAAAAAACAATGGCGAAATCAATTTTGGCATAATTTTAATCCTGTACGACAAAATGACACTTGAAACTGATTTGGAGAATATGTGGGCCACGTGATGAAAAAAAAAAACATTTTTTGAAACAGTTAAAGGAACGAAAACTAAAAGGTTACGTAAGAGATAGTCTACCGTTATGTTGGAAAACATGATCCTCATGGCCCCAACATGAAGTGTACTATGAACTTTTAAATACACTAACGGAAGATGAAGTACTAATTTCAAGAAGGAGTAATGTTAAGTGAAAGTGACTTTCTCCAGGTCATTTTGTCGGAGAGAGAGAGAGAGAGAGAGAGAGAGAGAGAGCAAAAAGATTCTAAAACAATTTATCGATATTTTAAAATTCTCTAAGATTCGATTCCCGGTGATGACACAAGTTGCTCCGAACCAACGTTAAACTGTAGTCCTTAGGACATCACGTTTACCAGAAGAAAGTCAATGGGAACCACCATCGGCTCACCTTACCCAGGGACCTTCGGATAGATAAATAAAATGAATTTTATGGGCGGTATTAGCACTTTGGCCTATGCCCGTCCCGGTACGGGGAAAACCCCTTATCTTTGTCACGTCTAGAAAGAGTTGTTAAGAAAATAAAACAGTATAAAAAAACTGAAGATGTAAAAGGTCTTCAGAAACATAAAATACTGGACTAAAGCACCTGTATAAAAATTAATAAAAATTGAAGATGTGTATAACAGGGTTCGGGTCAGAACCAGTCTTCCAGCAGAACACCCATCATCATCATCATAGCTTGTGATGGGCATACAATAATATTATTCAGAAAGTTTTATCTCGTTGTGCGTTCTAATCTCATCCAAGTGTCAAGAGAATGAACTAGATAACTCAAAACAAATTGCAGTTTCTTTACTTTATATATTTGCCTATCACACCTGTGATGTATATATATCAGTGTCTCAACATATTTATCTTTGTAAACCATTATACACTTTATCCATTTTTCTCCAACAAGCAACAAACATTCCACCAACGCTTGCATCCCCTATCTTATTATTGTGCCCATCCTTCTTTCACCTATGCTTTCAACTGCATATGACTGAGAAAAAAATATATATATTTTTTTCCTTCTGTCAGTGAAAAAAAAAGTATGTAAAAAAAAAGAGAGAGAAAGAAGCTTAACCTTCTATCACGTGCAAATATTATGCTTGTGTTTTATTTGCATATTCATTTCACACAGCGTCTGTTTGAAGGACGTTTGTGGAGGCTGGGATAAGCTGTTCGTTTTGTCTATTCAGTAGCATCGCGGGTTCAAAGCAATAAACAAGGTCGTCTTTATAATCCCGCCTCAGCTGTGTTTGTTCTCTCTCTCTCTCTACTTTCTCTCTCTCTCTAATTCAGTCACACTTTGTCCTGACTCATCGTTACTAACAGAGGGACATCATATCAACAATAAAACAAGATTACGTTTACAAGGAGTCATGGTAAAAATTTCTAGAGTGAATTCAAAATTTTTTGGAAGCTCTTAATTTTGCCCGCACTCTGTCTCACCGTGGTATATCATCACAACGCTTTAAAACTAAATAATCATGTTCCAGCTACTATAACGATCTTGTTTCCAGCTAGTAAAAATAAACGATCACATTCCCGGTTAGTAAAAGAAAAACCAACATGTTTCCAGCTAGTAAACACAAATGAATATGTTTGTAGCTAGCAGGTCCGCAGCCAAGGTGGGGCCCGTACTGTAAGAATTTTTGACCGGAAAAACGTGTTCTTTCTTAATGCTATTATAACACTATTTTCAGCAAGTATGGCATAGTCATTGATTTCCTGTTCAATGAAGCTACGTTTTGCTCTAGCCTAGCCGTCACCATTTTCATCTTTCATTTAGTGACCTGTTTCTCTGTGGGATAAAGAAAAAAAAAACAGTGTTTGTTTTTGACACCGGGTAGATGTGTAATTTATTACAATGTACCTGGGAGAATCGGAATGAGTAATTGTGAAGATAAAGTGATCTCTATCAGCCTGCATATACGTTTATTTATGAGGATGAATTCTCGACTGGAGCACGAAGTAAGTAGTTGTGGACAGTAGTGTAAAGTGTTGCAAGTAATCAACATAGACACGCTGCATTACGCCGCCAACTACAAGTAGGAACAACGAAGATTTTGATTTGGAAACAAAGGGCGAGCCAATAAAGCAATGATTACAACCCTTTTAGTTCAAAGAAGCAGCATTAACGGGAACAGTGCTCTGGAACATGATCGTGGGCTTCCAAGAAATGAGAAAAGAGAATTTCATATTGAACCATAAAAGTATAGAATGAAAGATAATAAAACTGTACTGACAAATCGAGTATTTAGCTATGAAATTCTATGTCAAATTGCACAAAATTTTCACAGAGGCCTTCGATATGTTGGATTATGTCTATGGTGAGGTATGTTTCAGTTGAAAAAATGTTACGAATGGTACAGACGTTTCAAATCAGGTCAAACCTCTACTGAGACGATGTGAAATCCAGACTGCCGTCCACATCTACGGACATCGATGAAGTGGAAAGGCTGCGGGAATTCATCCGTCCAAAATGTCATATCATAGTAAGTGATGTTGCTGTTGAACTAAACACCAATAAGGCTTCTTTCACAAGATCGTGATGGTTAAATCGCAGATGCAACGTATGGCCGCTAAGTTGATACCATGTCTTTTAAGTTTTAACAGCCGAACAAGAACAGGACTATGTCAGGACCTTTGAAATTGTTACGCCAAGCGAATGCTGACTAAAATTTCCTGAAGCTTTTTGATCAGTACTGATGAAATGTGGGTGTCCAGGTAACGATATGGAAATCAAGGTCTAATAATCACGGTGGATCGAGCAATCCTCATCACGGTCTCGAAAACCACGACTGAAAATCCCATTCTAAAGGAATATTAATAGTCCTCTTTCATTTACAGGGGATCATACGTTACGAGTTTGTGCAACGTGGTTCCACAATGAATGTAGCATTCTATGTTAAAATCATGCAATGATTTTGAAAACCATGAGACGCAAGAGACCAGGAATGTGACAAAAGATATCCTGTATGGTCCATCATGATAATGCACAATCCCATTCTTCATTCGTTGTTCAGGAACTTTTGGCAAAGCACCAGACACCTGCCGTCCGAAAAGCGGCCTACTTCCCTGATTCTTCCTGTTTCTTAAGTTGAAATCAAGTCTTAAAAGGTTGCAAATTTCAGACCATAGAGGAAATGGAGAAAAAAATCGCTACGAGGTCTCCAGCCCATTCTGAAACTTGAGTTTCAGGAGACATTTCAGAAAAGGAAGAAACGCTAGGAGTGGTGTGTGCACAGTGGAGAGGTGCTTTGACAGCCTGTGTTGAGTATTATCATTTTCTCCATTATGTGAAAGTTCGGTTTCTTAATACACCCCTTATATTAAGAGTTCTAGATGCCATACCAAATGATAAAAGACATTTGGTGGGGGAGGATATTGTAAGGAGCATAGAAATAAAATCAGTCATGCTTTCTTTACCGTTCCTTTTCTGTCTTGTTTTGTAAAGATCCAGCTAACGAAACTTTAAAGATCCCCTAAATCTAGTCTAAGAGCTGGAATTAAAGTGATCAGAACTGTTATATCTACAGTTCATTCTTTAAGGTCAGAGCTCAACAAATCACGTTAGATGAAGAGAATGACGAGGGTAAAGTAATAGCCATGTATAAGAAACAGAAACGTGGAAAGCAACATGTATATATATATGAAATATTTTATTATTATGGACAAGATTCCTGCAGACTATTCAGTTGGACACTCTTGGTTACTGACAACATTTAAGTGGAAAGGAAATACATCATGTAGTTTATAATAAAAAAAAGAAATTTAATTTTTACATTATGTTTTTAAGTTTAAATTAAACAGATATGGATGGATTTCATTTCTAAAACAAATCGTGTGTTCTTTTACTAATTTCTGCTGCGTAATGGGTTAATTGAAAAAGCTACATGTAGCTATATTGTTGCCTCACCTGTAACGTTGTTTGCCCGTCCTTAAAAGTACTTCTGGCTACGGACCTGGTAGCTAGTAAAAGTAAACGATCATGTTCCCAGCTAGTAAAAGTAAATGGTCAAGTACAGTAAAAGTAACTGAAGGCCACAGGGAAGAACGTGTTTTGTTTATTTTATTGGTTTTACAGAAGAGAGTTTTAAAAGTTCATAATCAACATTCCGTATGCGTGCACATCAAATACAGATTTGCTTGTAGCAGACAGATTACTCATTAAATCAAAAGAGCTGAATATTCCATCTTCTTAGAGCGGAGAGAAGGAACCACTCTTTTTAGAGCGGAATTTTCAATCAAAAAGAGTAGTTTTCAACGAAACGCTCTCGCTTTGGATGGAAAATGTGCTCTCTCTGGATGGAATTTCGATGCTTTTGGATGCAAAATTATTCTTTAAACTTAAATGAGCAATTTCTCATCTTTTTTTTTTTTTTTAGAGTGGTTTATTTCTCATCTCAATGATTCGCAGTGCTTTATAGCTGCTAGTGAAGTTTGTTCTCCGTCATTTGTAACTGTGAAGGTTATCGAAGGACTGAGCTATTCTGTAAAATTTATCGCATTGCGTTTAGTTAAAAATGACAACAGAAAACCTGAACACTTTTCTCAGTGAAAAAAGTATACCAGAAGACGTCAGGAGTAAGAAATGTACGAGAAGTCTTTGAATGTTGTTCTTAAGTACATGACGAGAAAGAAACCATTTTGAAGGCATTACGTTCAAATCGAGAGGAATTCCGCCTTTTGAATTTAGTGTGTATTCATGTTATCTTCATGCATGCTAGCTTATTAAAAAGGCCCTTCAAAGAACTAACTGATTTGAACTATTATTTCAGTTTCGCTACACTGCAAAAAATAGCTGTGTTAATTCAACACAATGCGGTGTCCCAGCGTGACTACCACTTTTGTGTGTTAAATCAACTCAACACACGGTGTTGATTTTGGTACTGTGAAAAAAAACCGTTACGGCTACAATGAGATTTGAACATGGGTTGCTCAGTTTGAAGTCGAGCGTCTTTTTTTTTATTTATTTATTTAATTATAACAGGAAAAGTACACCCCATAACGGGGATGCTTAATCATTAACACAATAACTGGAACCTTCTAAGAACATTACATTGAAATTGTCTCAATACAGAGCTTGAAAAAATATCAAAATCAGTTTTAAGTCTCTCACGCAAAATGCTGAAGAACTTAAATATCACCTCGTGGGTAACCAGCTTTTTTTTTTATTTTTTTTTATATGAATTGGTTGTAAAAAAAAAAAGTAAAAAGCCACAAGAAACACAGAATAACCATTCCAAAACAGATGGTATCATACCAAGTTCATAAATACCTTTTCAAACAAAAGGAGACTAACATGTCTCAATATAGGACACGAGAGTAGTGGGCAAATTCCGCTTCCCGTCTTTCACGCGGGATGCTTAGGAAGTTAAAAATAACTTCGTGAGTATACCACTCAGCCGTATTAATGTCAGGTTTAGTCTTTAGGATAAATAACGTAACGGCGAACAACCAGATGACAAATTTGCGGCGTGTAGGGGGGAAGAATCGATACGCCGGCTGTCGATAAACGTCGTGAAAATTAAGATCCTTGTAGTGACACCTAGTACTACGCCAATATAGGATTTTACACTTCTCCCATATGGCCTCTTTATGTTTACATTTCACTAATTTATGATACAGGTCTTCGGTCGCACCACAAGTCTTACAACGATCATCTTCACACATTCCTTTCTTTTTAAGATTGGTCCCCACTGGATCCAAATTATAACACTGGATGAACATGTGATGATGTAGTAGAGAATTATGTTTGAGAAAGTTGAGGTTCTCACATATGATGGGCCATTTTACTCCATGTCGATGTGGAGTGGCACTAAGTTCCATCGTTTCTTTTGCAAGAAAATATGAATAAAAGTCTTTAACTGTAAAGTCTTCCATTGGTATGTTTCCGATGACCGCATAGGCAAATTCTAACATGATCTCAGAATAAATTGTTAGAGGACCTTGAAACGTACGAATGTCAATGGGGGATACATTATCCACGTGTTGAATGGCGATGAGAAAAGCATCATAAGATATATTCCCATGGTATTCAGTCAACACTCGTACGAATCGGTGAGCCAGTAAGGATGTTGCTTGAATTTGAACGTTTTTCAGATTTAGACCACCCTTCTCTATGCTTCTGTAGAGGTCGGCTCGTGGGGCCCGAAGCATCTGTTTGTGCCAGATGAAAAATCCCAAGACTTTATGCACGTGAGCCCAAAATTTGTTTGAGAATACAAACAGTTGTAGAGGATAATATAGTTTACTTAATATATATGTGTTTATAAAGCGACATCGATCTAAGAGAGAAAATAAACAAGTTTTATATTTCTGTAGTTCCGCCACTAGACTGTGAATCAAATTATGCCCCGTTTCTGTCATAGTCTGACGCATGTCGGCATACCACGTTATGCCGAGAACTTTCACATGATCAGTCTCTTCGATAGGCAGGGAAGCTAAAGATCTAATTGGAGCTCTCAAGTTCATAGCCCTAGTTTTTTGCGGATTGATTGAGATGCCGGACACCTTAGAAAAACAATCAATTAAGTGTAATATCCGTTGTAATTCCTCCTCATTTTTGATACAAAAGTTGATATCATCCGCATAGATGAGACAACGGATATCTTTCTCCCATAATTTTATTCCCGCCAAGTTTCGGTGTACAGCCTGAGCAAAAGGAGACATTATTAAAGCAAAGAAAATCCCGGCTGTGGCACAGCCTTGGAGAACTCCACGTTGCAAAGGTATACGATGTCCAATTAACCCATTTATTGATATCTGGACATATCTATTATTATATATCCATTGGATCAAGGCGATAAATTTTGGTGGAAACTTCATAGCACGCATCACCGAGAAAAGGAATGTATGGGAGACGGTATCATGAGCACTCGCGAAGTCTGCCTTTAAAAATAGGAACGGGATGGTTTCTCCCCTGTTAGCATATAATAACAGGTCACGAATGTTCATTAGATGAATGTATATTGGGTTCATCCCCTGTATGCCACTTTGACTATAATGCAACAGGTATGTTATTACACACTTAAGCCTATTTGCTATCACTTTCATAAATAATTTCGCATCAAAGTTCATCATGTGTATAAGTCTACAGTTCTGAATAGACGCAGTTTGATTATTTTTTTTAACAACACGCCTATCGTTGTAAAAAAGTCGCCGATGTCTTTAGGGAAATTCCAAAAGGAATTGAATACCGGAACCATCTGATCCACTATGTAGACCTTATTTGCCACCATCCACTGTCCACACAGTCCATCCCCTCCCCCTTGAGAGTCTACATGGAGGGCGCACAGGGCCTGTTCCACTTCCTGTCGAGTAAAGGGTGCTAAGAGACACTCCGCATCGTCTTCAGATAAATGTGGTATATTTTCCAGATCGAATTCTTGTAGAAATTCGTCTACGGAATCCCCAACTTTCGAAAAATGTCTTATATATTGATTCCTGATATCATCAAAAATTGTCTGACCTTTGTAAAGAGTACCCTGGTCATCGTTAAACTCTTTAATAAAATTTGCTTCCCTACGTTTAGAGTCCCGGATAACAGTGGCGATAGAGGCTGTCTCAAAAATGCCGCACTTGGTTAAGGTATTTCGTTTTTGTAAGCCTCTATATCGGTAAGACATTAACAGACGTAGTTTACTTTGCATTTTCCGCACTTTTGGTAGCCAAATTACATCCTGCATTGCACGTTCATTATAAGCTTGTAACACTGCTTGGTAAAATTCGATCGTTCGTTTTTTATCCTCGTAGTGCACTCGTGTATATAATTTGTATTCACAAATAAAGGTATTTTTTTTTCGTCGCCACACTTTCCATTCTTCACCACTTTTTCCGGAATAACTATTTGTAGTCTGTTTTAATGCCGCGGTTAAGTGACAAAAGGCGGGTTCGGCTACAAAATCGGCATTGAGACGCCACCAGTACGATTTCCGAAGAAATAACGGAACATTCCATTTCACATTTATTTGGACCATTGTATGGTCGGACATAGCTAGTTTCTCAATTTTAACACTTTTTATAACCTTCACCATCAGCGGGCTAAGGAGGATATAATCGAGCTTACTTTTGCAAGAATTGTTCATGTATGTATACAGAGGTACGTGGGGGAAGAAATGATCCCATGCGTCCGTTAACTTTAAACATTCCGTCATTTGTTTAAATGCAGGGCTGTAATTGTCTTTCGCCGTAGTCGCCGTACAATCGTATACCGCGTTCATGTCGCCTAACACTATTAGGTTTGGATTTTGGTGACAGTAGATATTTACTGTCAAGTTCTGAAAGGACGCTTCACGTTGTAATTTAACTTTAGTTCCACTTTCCATATAAACCGTAAAAATTGTTAGACCTGCGAACTGTATAGCGTACGATCTACCATCAATCGCTTTGTAGACATCGGAGACTTCAATATCCGCTCTAACCAAGAAGCCGACCCCGGTATTTTTGGTAACGTTATAGTTTTTTAAATAATAATAATCCCTAATATGGAGATCGATAGATGATATCTCTTGTACAGCTAATATGTGAATGTTGGCGGATTTCAAAGTTTGAGCAAGGATGCTGCATTTCCCTTCACTATGTGCCCGACAGAGATTGAAAGTAGCGATGGTAAGATTAAAGACAGTGTTTGAGGTCTTAGACTCCGGCATTAGGGCGGTAGACGTCAAGGGTATGATTAATGCAAGCATGGCGATCATAATTTTGCTCTTTTTGTTCTTTCCTCCCCCAACACTGGTGGGGAGTAAAAGTCCCCCTAAGATAAACACTGCAAAAGCCACCAAGTAAGAGGCGGTTAGAAAACAATTTTCTTCGTGTAGCTGCACCATGTTTGGAAAGTTTCACTTTATATACGAACATATAAGTCAAAAACCATTACCTGAAAACAGCACTACCAGTCCGATGGGGGGGGGGATATTCGCCGGGTAATCTAGTTGCCTAAAGTTTTTGTCCCGTATCCGTTTGCACAGTTGACTTATTTTTGGGTAGTGGTCTTTTACTAGGAGAAGAGAAAAATTCACTCACCTCGGATCCTCGTTTTCGAGCAAGAGAGCGCGTGTTATTGTATGGACCTACCGCAGTGTCCTCTTCTTCCTCTCTCCTCTCCTCTGTTTCTGGTATTTGCCCTGGACCTTCTTGTGCAGATACCGCAAAAGACTGTACTTGGGCAAACTGCTCGCCACTGCTATTAGGAGGATGATCCCGCACACGAGCTTCAGCTTCCTCGTTTCCCTCTATCAAGGGCACACTATCATTAGATGTAACACAATCGGGAGTAGTACATTCACTTCCTATATTCTCCACTGACCCCCCGTTTAGCTCCACTGTATCAGCGTTCGTCGTAATGACTGTTCGGTGTATACTTCCACTATCATCGACAGACGCTGTCTTTGCATTCAGTTCACTAACCTCGGGCGAATTCAGACACTCGGCAGGTTGCTGTGAGTCATCTTCCCTCGTTTCCGTATTCAAGCTGGCTCGGCGTCGAAGTACCTGTTCTGACAGGGTAGGAAACTCAGAAAAATTTACATGAAAAGATGTTTCACGTTGAGTTGGTGCATTTACTGTGTTAATTGATTCCGGGACTCGAGCGGGGGATATGTAATCATTAGGAAGAATCTGCAAATTGTAGGGTCCTAGTTTGAAGTAGCGTGGGGGTGAAGTTTTCACGTGTTCAAAGTATATGATCCTTCTGCCGTTGTATACCCTATAACGATAAGAACGATGGTAACACTGTTGAATCCTTCTTATCCTGCCATAAAACTCTAATTGTTCCTTTAAATACGTATCTGGAATCTCCGGAGGTACACTGTATACCACAAAAGAAATAACTTCTGGACTTACTTCGGTCACTGGGAAACTATGTCGGGTATTATCAACTATAAATTTTAATTCTCCATTACATCTTGCTATTAACTCTTGCACCAATTCTTGACGTTTAACCTTGAGAAAAACAGCTTTTTTATAATAACAAAGTTCCAAGCTCTCCACGTCGTCCTCTTCCACTCCAATTTGATTGTAAATTTCTTCGTGTACGTCGCCTAAGTTAGGTCGTTGGTTTAAAGTACTAAAGTCTATTTTCAAGGTTCGTTGACGTTGAAAATTAGAGAAACTCATATCACCTCAGAAGTATCACAAAATTTCACTATCAAATGTTACAAACCAAAACCACAGGCCGTTCAAAGCACGACCACCACACACAATTCGCGACGGAGCGAAGTTGAGCGTCTTACCGACTTCGCTAAATCGTCAGACAGAAAAGACATTAGATGCAAACGATATTTAGGAACAACATTTGAATTAAACGACTACACTATAGATTTAAACAGTGTAGAGGATCAAATATATGTTGCTGAACCCCCAAAACAAACTAAGTTACTTGCACGACTTATCCAATGGATTAATCACTTCCTATTTGTCAATAGAGAACAAGAATTCCCATTCATTGAGAATGCTCTATTTCTATTAAAGCAAGCAAGATGACGACAGCCAAACACTGCTTTCTTATCGTAACAACACGTCAAATGCTGCGCTTGCTTTCATAGAAATGGAACATATTCTCAATAAATGGGAATTGTGATCCCTAATTGATCAATGGAAAAGTTATTAAATCATGGCATAAGTCGTGAGAGCATCTTTGTTTGTGTTTGGGGGTTCAGGAACATTTTTTTATCCTCTATATTGTTTCAATCTAGTGCTTTTTCTATCTGACGATTTAGCGAAGTCGGTAAGACGCTGGACTTCTAACTGAGCATACCATGTTGAAATCTAGCTGCAGCCGTAACTTTTATTTTCTCCCAGTACCAAAATCAACACCGTGTGTTGTGTTGATTTAACACACAAAAGTGGTAGTCACGCTGGGACACCGCATTGTGTTGAATTAACACAGCTATTTTTTAGTGTGTAAGAATGGACAAAGCATGTGGTTTCTTTCTCGTAGTCTTCAACTAGTATATACGATCCAAGTATGTAATCCATTCAGTTTTAATCTGGATGATATTCTACTAAATATTCGCAGAGTAAAATATTATAACGAAAGTTTGTACCAGTCTGTTATGGGTATCAGAAATAAATGTGAAGAAATTTGTAAAATAATCTGAGTTAATGTGCAATTTCACACAGAAGTGCATATAATACAGAATTACCATAAAAATATATAGATCACCAACACTAGAAAAGAGTATCCTCTATATTACAACCGTCTAAGAAGAACTAACATAATTTCAAGTTGCGATTAGCTTAGATGAGCTGACGTCAGATTTATTATTATTAATATTACTGGGAATTTCCTCCCGTCCTATTTGCTCCCAAGGGAAGAGTTCTCGATTCCTGGGAAAATCCATTGTTTATAATTCTTCATGTTGCAAGAATTACATTCTTCTGAACTAATTTTGATTGGTTCTTCAGCCAACCTTCTACAAATGTACCAGCTAGCTCGGACTTCCTATGAAATTGTTAATTAGGATGCCCCCGACTGCGGACTTCTCCTCTGCACGATCACAGGGGCTACACCTAATTATGATAGCAGTTATGCTGAGTATGGTCAAATATGAAACATACCTTTCAAAAGCTATTTACTTGAACAACACAAATGTGTATTCGAAAGTTCTTACACGCCTTGTTAAAAAAAAATCTTCCGAAATCCAACTCCTAAAACATCGAATTATTTCCAATTTTCTCATTATTACAACATCTAATTTCCGTTATCATACTGTCTTGAAACCCCCCACAAACGTTCATAAATTCTTTATCGCTGAAGCTTAACCAAAAATCCGCAAAAGCCAACGCCATGCTTGTCCAAGTTTCCGTCCTGTAACATGGGTTTGCTCATTCTTCCGATGTGACGCCATTCCATAAATTCACTCAATTGTATATTTTTCTCATTTATATCTTTCGTAACACAATGACCTCTATCAAAAACGATACTGGACTGACTGCAGCCATTGAACATTTCATGAATATATGAAGCCAGGGAGCGTCGAGCACACTTAATCTCGTTTGCCCACTTCCAGTCTAAACCAATATGAACCAAGTTTTCGGTTCTAACTCAATTTTTTTTTACGCTTAATAACGCTGTGTGGCCCGTTTTTTATTTATGTCTTAATTCTGGCAAAAAAATGTTAATGTTATTTGCAGTATTTTCAATTCTATGCAGAGTACTATATACTCTTACACGAATAACTAAGGAATTAAGTCTTAAATCAAAAACCGGATCACACAGCGATCAGAAGCGTATAAAACTGAGTTAGAACTGAAAATTTCGTCCACATTGGATTAGACTGGAAGTGGACAAACAAGTTTAAATATTTGCTTTGGCGTCTATCTTTCAACACTAGGTAGTCACTCCAGTATCGTTTACGTAGAGCTCGATGTCGTAACATAATTTATATTTAAATGTATTTTCATTTTATCGTTTCCAAACAATACAATAAAATATTTAAACATTAAACTTGATTTCGGATCCAAACAACGTCAATAGAATTAAAAATCTTTTAAAACACAAATCCATACTAAATAAAATTCCTTTAACCGCACAACGCTAACATTTAACATTTCTTGGTATCGTTCGTATTTCCATTATCCATATCAATATTCATTATTCTCGTTTCCAATCGTAATGTTCGTAGTTCCTCCTTCACTGATTAGCCCGAGGTCAGTATGAGTATTCTGTGACATTCTGTGCCATTTGTTGATATTTTTCTTGTTTTTAGGTCTCTTGATAGCGAAGCTATAGCTAATGGAACCTTATAATCCAACTCATTTTGTCCGTCTGTACGTCCATGTCCAGAAATAAAATATCAGGAACTACAAGGTGTAGAGAGATGCTTGAGGTGTCGATGGAAAGGTCTTGACTAAACTAATTCAGGTTCCCTGGAACAGCCCTAATTGGTGCAATAGATCAGTGTTACCAGCACATTTTCTAAAATTTTCTTATAAATTAATTGTTCAAATTGATTGCACTCAGTTAGACCTAGCTGCGCCAAACTTGGCATAAACATTTTTCGACACAACACAAAAACACTTAGAGGTCTACGATGCCAAGCAACGTACCTAGCAGTGTTGCCAGCCTATTTTCTTTAAAATTATATATTTAAAAAAAAAAACTTCCGTTAGTCATAGCAGTACCAAACTCGGCATAAACATTGTTTGACACAATAGAAACATACTTCGGATATTCCCGCTCACCAAGAACCCCATTGTCAGTGTTGCCAGCTCATGACAAAAATATATCTCATGAATCATAAGGTGTAGAAACATGTATGAGATGTCGTTCGAAAGGCCTTTTAGAGTAGCTCAGTCAAAGTGCATGTGCATGAGCATAGGCATCCGGGGGATCCAGGGGGTTTGCCTCTCGAATACGTACATCTAAATTCCCCTAATAGTTCAAATTAAGCGTTTCCCTAAGGGAAACGGGTAAATAAAATAGTGTTGTGCGATTGTGTGTGTATATATACAAAGGTAAGTTTCATACGGAGCAAAGAGACCAAAGGGGCTTGTCTCCCGACTACTTACATGACATTTCTATAACAGTTGAATACAAGTGTTTCTATCAGGGGAAATTTGAAATGTAATATATTGAGATTCCCTAGAAATCCCGTTGTCAGCGTTGCCAATCTATGTCAAAAAATATAGCTTATGAATCAAATGCTATCAAGGGACCGGAGCCTTTGCGACTATTAGTAGAGTCGCAGCTCTAATTTGTTGTTTGGATGACTTCTCACTTTAGCGTATTCTATTACGTCTGACATTTATATATATTGTGTTGCGTTTTATATATATTGTATTTTCCACGTTTATATGTTGTACTGTGTTCTATGTATTGTATCTTCGACGTTTGTATATTGCATTGCGTTTTCTGTTACATTCTCGAAGTTTTTATATTGATTTGCATTTTCAATAGACTATTACATGTATAACACTTCTATTTCGTATGACGTTTTTCGAATATATTCCTTATATCTTTTATTGTTTCCTCAGACAGTCATTTGTTTTAAGTTCCCAGCAATAACATTTACAATTACTTTCAACATTTTCAAAAAAATATTTATACTATGTATTATATAATACGCATCTTTGTAATCCCGCGATTAATCTCTCTCTGGTGGTTTTATAAATGCGTTGCAAAATGTCATTGTAAAATGTCTTCTAAAATTTTGTAAGAACTATAATAAACAGAGGAATTTTCTACTGAATATTATGCAAGGAATGAAGGGAAAAGCATTTTTTTATATTAAAATTTAAAATAAGAAATCATTATGTTTATACAAAAATATTGTTTTTAAAATAGTGCACATACTGAAACAGAATATTTTCTTTATGAAACCAACTATTGTATACAGCAGTTAAATATTCATTTCTTGTTGCACATAAACACTTTATATATGCGTACTGAGAAAAACTAGTATTAATAATAATAATAATAGACACCATGATACACAATTATAAAAATGTATTTATTTGACTTAAATCAGACAGATTCAGACCTATTTTATAGTGATCAATACATTTATTATATTTTGATTTTCACGTTTCAGTTCCACTAATTACAATCTTCTAAATATGTTAATAACATTCATAGCATTAATGTCAAGTTGACTGTTTTACTCATTACTATTATAATTTGAACTCATTTACACGTTAATAACTTCTTAATTAGACCTAATATTTATCTGTTTTATAATTTCGAGGAAAAAATAAATAAAAAAATAAATGTACAATCGAGTCTTTTCAAGTGAATCATATATATGAAATTTTCAAAGCTAGTGTAGTTCATTTCAACTTACTTTATTGTTAAGTTTTAAATAAATTTAGCTTCAAGATTCGTTTTTTTCTTCTTTTAAATAGATACAATAATTTATAAAATAATTTTTAATAGAAGAAATATTCTAAGATTAATATATTCTAGATAATACGCATAAGTTAATTAAAAGTACTAAAACTGATCACCAGGTGTCAGCTGCAGTATTGTTACTTATGAATAAGATTTTATTTAAAAATGATGTCTTCAAAATTTTATCTTTATGATATAAATGTTTATATTATGATATTGTTCAGATATAGAGAAGAAAATTGGTAGGGATAATTTTAAATTTAAATTCGTAGGAATAACAATTTAAAATTCAGTCATGAATAAGCTTATAATAAGAATAACAATTCTATTAATAGAGGAATTTATCAGGTAGGCTAAATATTTATATGATGATGTCTATTGGTCAGAAAATTGAAAGATGGCAGTAGTAATCGTGATATTATGGTGTAGTTATAAGTCCCATTTAAAATGTAATTTAAATTAACGACAAAGACTTTCTTATACTGTGATAATGTTATATGATGTAAATCCTCTCTTATGGTATTCTCCGATTTCCCCGTCAGGTTCAACGAATTAAGGCGCTCTGTCAACTTTACAAACTTCGCTCATTTGAAAACAGATGGCAGCGTTAATGGATTATACACTGACCTAATAAAACAAGTTTTAAGATGACATGAATGAGATTGTTAATTTGAGTAGAAGCTGTAAACATGATTTCCATTTTGCGAGTAAAAAGCATACTATAACACAATTAAATTATTTCATATTTTGTTTCTTTGTTTTTTAGGGTTCTTGTCATGACTACATGAGTGTTGAGATTTATATACATTTGTCACACATCAACTCAACATAACCTTTAAAAAAACGCTGAATGAAAAAGATATATCTTACCATTGTGCTGGTTAAGAATAATACATGTATTTTATTTTTAAAAATAATAACTCCGTGTTACGACGATGGAAACTACCAGATAAAAATTCCTTGCGGTGTATTTGTCGGCTTTGAAAAAGTAAAGAAACCGTGAAATAATTATGGCATGTTTTTGTCGTTGTTAAAAGCCATTGCCAGTCTGTTCCTTGCAGCCAATTTTTAGCCATTAACCCACAGCATAGTTATTAGCATTTGATTCGCTTGGTGGTGTAAATAAGCCTATAAACATGTGCTCTTTTGCTAACGACGTTTCTGGGCTGCTGGTGGTGGTGGAAAAAGCGAATACGTTAAAATAATGTATTGGGGGAGGCAGTGTGAGGAAACAAGAATACAACTGTAGACCTCTAGCGGCGCTGATGAGTACTACTGCTTGCTAAAAGCAATGCGCGCCACACTGTGTAGCTTACCTTCAACACATCGCGCGACGGCAGTTTCCATTTTGTTTCAGTGGTTTGCCAGGAGGGCGCTAGTTGTCAGGCCTACGGATTGGTGGATTCTCTCACTGTCTCTCTCTCCTGTTTCACTCTCCCTCCTCTAGAGATATTCCCCTCTCTGTCTTTCCTCGTGTTTTCCCCTCCGTTTCCTACTGCACAGACGCGTGGAGTCTGCGACACAACTCACGTGAGTCTTTGTGTACAGTACAGTCTATGTGTATCCTTTTATTTTACTAGTAAGTCTGATTGAATGCATTCACATATGACTACGTATGTATCCTTGGTCCTATATGTGTATGATTGCGTGAGGGTTTGTGCGTTTTCACTCTGTATATAGCGAAATGGTGAGTCGTCCAAGTGTGAGCCGGAGGGAAACGACATGGCAATATTTTCTTTCGCTAACACCCGCGCGCTTCCCCTCTGATTGATTTTTTCACGGTGGGGTTATCACGTGGTTACGGAGCGTGATTCCGGATTGGTTGAGTGCCGTCTCCTCTGGGCGGGTCTAGATCTAACTAATTGAAGACATCTCCTTTCGAAGATTTGCTCGGTCTTCCCCTTAGATCAGAGAAGAGGATGCCTGAGGAGCAAAGAGACGCTACTCAAAATGCTCGGAGACTCGTCTCGCTTCTACCATCAAGAAAGTTTTCCCGTCTTACGTTCGCAATCTTGTTGTTTCTTTTTCCACTTTTTATAATAACAATAGTCTTTTCAGTTCCTGGGATTTTTTAAAATAAATTTACCCCAAATACAATAAACAATATTCTGTCCAAAACTGACAGTTCCTTAGGGCAAGTTTAGCCCTCTCATTTGACCCCGATATTGTGATCGTATGATGTATTATTGTCTTAGCATTACAACTTAACTTAATATCATCAACATGCATTCATATTGTTCCTCTTCTTCCCTTCTACTATCCCCAGTAGCACACATGTTGATTTACTGTTGATAAAAACCATTGAGTTTCCGTCTCTTTAACGTTGTATCAACGATTAAACGTTTAAATAACGTGTTATCGTTGCATTAACCGTTAAAGAGGCAGACGTTCAACGTTGTATTAAAACTTCTATCGGCGATTAAACGTTTACGTAACATGTTACTATTGAATTAACTGTTAAGAACGCAGACATTCAACGTTGTATTAAAACGATTAAACGTTTAAGTAACGTGTTATCGTTGAATTAACCGTTAAGGAGGCCGACATTGAACGTTGTACTAAAACTTCTATCAACGATTAAACGTTTAAGTAACGTATTGCCGTTGAATTAACCGTTAAAGAGGCAGATATTCAACGTATTAAGTAACGTGTTATCGTTGAATTAACCATTAAAGGGACAGGCATTCAACGTTGTATTGTATTTAAACGATTAAACGTTAAATAAAGTTTTATAGTTGAATTAACCGTTAAAGACGCAAACATCCAACGTTGTATTAAAATTTCTATCAACGATTAAACGTTTAAATAACGTGTTAAAATAGAGTTTAAATGAGCTTTGCTGTGTGTTTATCTAAAATTTTGAAGTTAATGATTGTATTCCAGAATTTGGGAGTGCAGAGTAACACTCGTACCATAAACCACAGCCTGCTCCTTTTTCTCTATAATTGTACTCTAATCACTAAGCATTTCAGACGGAATATGTTGGGTGTTGAAAAACCATTCAATCTTCTAGCGCGTTCTTTGTTATATCAGTTCAAGAACGCCAATTTGCATCGCTCCAACCTGTGAAAGTGCGCAGTGTATTTAAGATATAATAAAGTAGCACTACTTAAGCATATTGCTTTCTGACATGTGCGTCATTAAGCAAATACATTTAATAGCAGTGGACGAATGCGAGTTACATCTTTTCACCAAAAACAACGTCATATTATCATGTTTTTCGGTTACGATATCACCCAAATGACGTCATACCGCTTATGTAATTTCATAGGTGAAATATCTATACGAAACGAAATTTTCAAAATTTTTTATTTCAGAAGGAATGACGGCTATTGTTTGCGATTACGATATTCGATATTTGATATTTCAAAATTTCTACTGATGGGGTGGCTCGATGATAATGTGTCCATTTTGCCACTGGGGATAGTGTTCAATCCAGAGTCCAATCCATCCTGACATTTTAGTTGCGTATACTGAAATGGCACCTTATGACGACCTGGTTTTCTAAAGAAATACAGCCAAAAAAATAATCTTATGACGTCATCAACATGTAATTTTTTTAAAAATTATTAAGAAATGTTTAACAACTCATCCCTTGTGTTTATTCAACATTAGTGCTAGTAGAGATGTCAATTAATTTTAATATGTTTATTTTATGTTACAATGCATTTACATAAGAAATAAATGTTAGTTCTGAAGAATATTTTATATACTTTTTTCGTTTATTAACTAAATTTCCTGTGGACTGTATAGCTATACATTTGAGGTGACATCAAAAGTTCCTAGACTATTTCTATGAAACGTCATCAGGAGGGTAACCATAATGTTTTGGGTTTAAAACGGGACACTTGAAATATTTACAGTATCAGTTCCTACTGATAGCGTTTTTCGATTCATAATGTTGATTATGCGTCATATTACAGCGCACTGATCGAAAATAGACCTATAGAATGGCATGTGTGATTAGTCATATTAGAAACGAGCAAAATGATTAAAGGAAACCATATTCTGAATCACTAAAAAATCATTATTTAAACACGGAAGAAAACATTATAACCTGTAAACGTTATATCAGTTTCATTTCCACATTGAAACAGAATGATATTTAGGTTTATAAAGTGTCTTTATCAATTTCTATGTGCAGTCATTTGAACGAAAACTATGCAGAACTGAATGATTGGCATCTCCTCCAGGGCTCTCGAAAGATTAGGTGATGTTAGAGGAACGACTCCTTCTCGACGTCTTAGTTTTCATCACTCCACATACTTGACGCTCGATTCTTGATTTATTTGCGAAGTATAATTTAAACAAAAAATCCTGTTCTTTTTGCAAAATCTCATTAAACATATGCTTCTAAGACATGATCAGTCACTACA
Source organism: Lepisma saccharinum (assembly GCA_022664845.1). Lineage (NCBI taxonomy): Eukaryota > Metazoa > Arthropoda > Insecta > Zygentoma > Lepismatidae > Lepisma > Lepisma saccharinum. The sequence goes on along the minus strand of JAGDQP010004122.1, from coordinate 37,014 downwards.
CTTCGCCTTATTAAAAAAAAAAGACTGGTTTAGTTCCTTTACAACCAAAACACGTTTTAAATTAAAGGAGAAATGTACAATCAATAAGTTCAGCATAATTTTCTGCACTGTTGTTAAAACGTTTGTTATGTTGGTCTCTTTCTTTTTCTTTCTAGTCGGCTGTTTGGTCTTTAATGAAGTTGTCATGGCACGATTTTATTAATTTAAAATTCCAGTTCCTTCATCAATGAAAGAGTTGGAAACCTAGACTTCATACTAACGCCGGATAAGTCATCGCTGTATTGCTAGAATAAATTAATTTGGATAAAACAATCAAGACTGTGCAGATATAATAATAATAATTCCGTGGGAAAACGGGACAAATGTCCTTTTTGCTTGAAACCGACGGGACGGGCAGAACAGTGTGAAAAAAAACGGGACGTATGGTCACCCTAGCCACACAGAAATGTGTGCATCGAGTGACGAACAGTAATCGTCGTCAGTCGGTATGTCATGTGGGTTTCGCTGTGTGTACACCAAGAACTGTGTTAATTTTTGCAACCACGTGATCAGTTGCAGTAACGTTATCACAAGATACTGGAGCTGAAAAGTGCCATCAAATTCTGCATCAAATTGGGGAAAATCGGGATCGGAGACCTTTCAAATGATTTAGCAGGACTATAACAGTAAAGTAAGAAACCATGCGATCTGTTTTGAGCGATACGCACGCTTCAAAAGCGCCAGAGCATCACTCGTCTTCGATATTTCACGAGAGCAAACCTCGAAAATGTTCGCGAACCAAGGTGATTTGTCTATGAAGATCATCGGTGAACCATGCAGCCCACTGCTTGGGATAATGTCAAACGGAATAGTGTAAGCGATCCTCACATCTCTTTTGAACATCATGAAAATGAACCTGTTTACCCAGCGTTCAAATCGGCCGAAAACAATATAATCGCTACCCCACCCCGCTTACGTGCCAAATTTATTCCTCTATGATTTCTTCATCTTCCCAATGATAAGACTGAAGCTGAAAGGTTGCCGTTTTGACATCGTCCATGAAATACAGCGCGAATCGCTAGTGGTAAAGGCGCTGCGAGCAGTATATCGCTGTATGGCAAAATTTAACACGGATATGTTCTTTTCTACACATAGGCTTTATTTGGAAAGATTTTGAATGAGTATATGTCTATGGAATAAGCCCGTTACAAAGGCAAAGGACAACATTCCTCAGCAATCATTTTCTTTAGGTGAAAAGGCCAATTGAATTTGATTTTCGTTTGTGTCCTGTAATTTGTCCAGGACCTATTTTGAAAGTGCCATCACAGTATTGGCCTAGCGCTGCTGAGAAAAATCTCCGAAAACACAGCAATCTTTTGTGAATGAGGAAAATAGCCTCGATTGATCCCAGGACCTCCCGAAAACAAAGCCAACGCTCTAACAATGGCAGCTCGGTAGGTAGCAAAGTAGATTCTTTCTAGAGATACATATCCCGCTATTAACCTGGTGGAAAAGGGAGAAAAAAACGTTGTGTGATTCTACACTATATTCTGCGCTGTATTTTAACCTTTACTAGACTGCGGAAAATAAGGGGTAAGCCGAGAGAAATGTCATTACTGTCCAAGTAGTTAAAAACATTTACCATAAATTTGTCAAGATCGACCTTCCCAATTTAAATTCTCTTTTTCAGACTTGATGGATTCATATCAAATTTGTTCTTCGTTAAATTAAGACTGTTTTTTTTCTGATAAAAAAATGGAAAAATATCCTTGTCATACTATTTGGGATCATCGACGCCCTATAAGAGATAATGACAAACTACTATCACTTAATCTTGCCCTTGCCCAGTATCTTCGGATCACGAAATTGCCTTCAAGACACGATTTTCGAGGTATCGATCGATTTTTGCAAAATAAAAAAAAATATCGATATGGATAAAAACTGAAAATCGCAATAAAACTACCTTTTGACTCAATCGATATTAATTTATCAACGAATTTTCAGTGATTTTCGATGTGAAGAATTTATATTTTAATTGTTATTCTCTAAACGATATTAACGTTAGATATTTTAATATACGATACATTTACTCCTCGATTTACCAGAAATATCGATGTATGCTATGATATGGAAATCCTTAAATCGTCCAGCTCTGTTGCCTGTGTGCCGAACACTCATGATTATCATGGTTAGCTTTAACGAAACACCTATTGCATTAACCCTAGTGACTATGCAACCCTCCTTGATCTTTTATGAGGTTGGTCATATAAGCTACAGGAGGTGATTGGTCAATAAAATCGGGAAATCCCCTCTGGTTCTGATAGTAACTTTTTGAAATCAGTTAAGTTCACTCTTTAAGTCCAAACTGACATGATTTTGAATACCACATGTGTATGTACAAGATCTAATAATAATATTGGGGAAAACAGTGGTCTACAATGATTATCTGTACGGGAGAATCAACTTCGAAATTTTAAATAAAAAAAAAAAAATCTTTGAAACAATTAGTCAATAAGGAATACATTTCAGAGGAATACATTTTGTCATTACTAGGCCATGGATATTTGTGAATTTTAAAAGCACACGTATAACTGAGAGTGTTGTAAAAAAAACGTTTTTTGTTTCTGTGAAGTTTTTAGGTAGATTTCGAAGAAAATATACCTATTGAGATCGGTACGATATGGCCGCCGAACCCATTGTTGTATAGAATACACAGCCTAAACCGCTGGGGCTATTGAAATCAAATTTGGCATAAAGGTACAACATCACTTTTTGATTATGAAAATGTTACCTAATGAGTTCAAAGACGCCATCTTGGATCCAAAATGGCGGACCTAAAAATCCATTTTCCACACCATTTGAGCTAGAGATACGAAATTTGGCATAAAGGTGCATTATGACGAGTAGCTTAGGGAAATATCACAACATTTGGGAAAAGTCGCCATCTTGGATCCAAAATGACCGACCAAAATCCCATTTTGCACACCGTTTGAGCTGGAAAAATGAAATTTTACTTGAAGTTGTACTATCACAAGTAGGTCACGACAAAATAAGAAAACTTTCAAAAAGTCGTCAACTTGGATCCAAAATGGCCGCCCCAAAAACCCAATTTCCAAATCATTGAAGGTAGAGAAACGAAATTTTCAATGAAGGTGTATGACCAAGAGTAGGTTACAATAAATGGGGCAAATCTTCCCTTTGGGGGCGCAGCTAACCGTGGGAGGGTGAAGATGTACTCCGTGGTGGTGTAGTGCTGCAGGGAGCTTTTGGTTAAGATAAAGGAGGCGCATCCTCTCAAAAGCACTGAAGTTGGGGGGCGAGCCCCGGCTCCCAGCGAAACGTCGAAATCTACCTCAGCCTGTAGGCCTACCGAAAGGGATTTTTTCATGTGTTTTTCTGTTCTTTTCATGTTTTTTTTTATGTTTATTTCACACAACAAGTGATTTAATGCTTTATGCTGCAGATAATCAATGTAATCAGCAGGATTGGAGTTCAGCTTTCATACATTCATCCCAGTTTACTTTGCTTTGTTTTCCTGCAGCCTTACGAGGCAAATGATGGGATTATTTATGGATTCACTTCCACATTACTGTACTTCCTATATCTTCACCCTGACAAACGTAAGAAATTAATTAAAGATATATGGACTGAAGTTATTTGGTATAGTTTGTATTAAAATACTACTCAACTTCTAAGGAACTGAAGAAATATTTTTAATTATAGGAAGAATTTAAGTCCCTAGAGATAATACAACTTCGAAAACATCATTACCATAAATTGAAAAAATATGAATTCGTACCGAAATATGTTCTCATCCCGTATATTAATTTCTAATTACGGTATTATTCAAGGAAGATATATATTTTCCATCATAATTACCTCGTCCGCAAAATCAATTATCTGTAGCTCAAAATCCCGGGAAATATCCTGCTTCTATTCAAGGGCAGAGATATGTGTTTGGGTTTACTAATACATTGTGTTTCACAATGAAAGCTCGGTGGCATTGCTCTACTTGCACCGGGCTCCAAGCCTCGCCCCATATACTATGAAAATATATACAGAGAGCGACAGTGTAACAAAAAATATTTTATGTTATATGCATATTTCAAAAGAGAAGTATAAATGCATAATGAATACTCTTGTAAACAAGCAACTACATATAGGTTTCTTCTAATGAGTCTGTTGTAATAGGGCTCTGAGAAGTAGTATTACTTCAAAGCATATCATAATGTAGGTACGTCCCGCGGCTCCCCACTCGCTTTTTTTAAAGTATAGGAATAGCTATCGGCACGTAACAATGTGAGGGCCATTTCAAAAATTGAATTTTAAAATACGGGTGACAATGCTGACAACTGGGGAGAACAACCACAGTTTATTTTAATTCTGTAAAATATATATATTCAAAGCTTGGTGCGGATATGTCTAACTGAATGGAAGTAGTAAATATTTAATTTTTAAATTGTTTGACAACACTCTCAACTGTGGGACCTGAAGTTCCACTATGACGCGTCCCACTATGTAAATACAAAATCTGTTTCTAATACGTTCAACGATATGGAAGTAATTAAAAAAATATTTTCTAAAATTGATTGGAAACACTGACAACTACGGCGCTGGAAGTACCCACATGAACCGTGGGTTTAGATTTTTTTTAACCGTCTGGCAACACTGAAAAACTACGGTGCTTGGAGTGCCTGTATGGCCTATCCCAGTGCCTAATAAACATATAGATGTCAAATTTAGTGTAAATCAATGCACACGTGTAGATTTGTATTAATATAGGCATTTCTATAGGCTGAATTTTAAAATAGGCTGGAAACACTGACACTGGGGTGTTTGAGGTCAGGGGCACTCAAAACTTCTTTGGATGATGTTTAAGCTAAGTTTGGGACAGATACAGCATGGAAGAAGATTTATGAAAATGTTTTTTTTTTAATGTTGGCAACACTGAGAACTGGATAACTCAGAAAATCTCACATATACTAAGAAATATTTTTAATTTAGGGTTTGATTTATGTTGTATTTCTTCTTAATTAACTATATATAAGTAATTCTTGCTTAAAGAGACGTTAGCAGTATTACAAATTGCTGCCCTAAAAGAACGAAATTTAGAAGAAAAAAACGAAGGCTCATTTTTTTTTTTTTTTTTAAAAAAAGGCAGAAAATTTGAGAAAAACGAACTTTTTTCTGTTTACAACACTAGCTAATATTAATAGTTACTAAAAGGGTTCTAAAAGTATAAAGTTTATTTAATATTAATTATTAAATTTAGGTTTAATATTTTCAGAACATGTCGAAAAGAACTGATTTTCACGAATTTTCTTTCTTTTCTTTTCTAGGCTTATATGACAGAGATGTAAAAGGAATCGCTTAAATCAACTATGAAAGAGACTAACTAAGTGGTAAGTTTTATCAGCATTCGAGTTGGACTTGCATATCATCTACAAACATAATAAGATACTAAATAGTAGTTTTCTATTCCACGCAGTAGATGGCTCTGTCGTGCAATCAATAAATATAATTCATTTAATAGCTCTAAGGGAAATGTATCAAATTTACACGTGGTATAACTTTAATTAGGGATTTATGCTTATATGTTTGGGCCTGTAATTATCATCGACATACATTCGAGTTACAATCTGAATGGATTTATTTTATTTTCGAGTCTTCTGGTGATATAGCATTCTTTACTGTATATCATGCGAAACTGTTACATGCAGAGTCAATGGGAGGAATATATATATTTGGTGTTAAATACCTCGCGATTAATATCTAAAAAGTTGAAATTCAAAATATATAGAACGGTTAATCTGCGGTTAGTACTTTATGGTTGCGATAATTGGAGTATGACCCAGGCAAATGAACGTACATTATGTGTGTTTAAAAATAATGTTTTGAGAAAGATATATGGGCCAAAACGGAACGAGATGAGTGGAGAATGGAGAAGCCTGCATAATGAAGAACTTCACGGACTTTACGACTCACCCGGTGTTGTAAGAATAAATGAAATTGAGAACGACTAAGATGGACAGGCTATGTAGCTCGGATGGGGAAAAAAATGTTTTTCTCGTGATTAAAATTAATTTCTTGGTTATACAGCCCGTCAAAATGTTTGTCCCTGTTAGACAATTTCATTCACAAAAGGTATCACGTGGACAGTGCAACGACGTGCTCGCAAACTCTATCTGCTTGCTACTCTGTCTCACTTTCGGTGTTCGCAAACCCCAAATTCAAGTTGGTGACATCAACTTTCGCCTATTCAAGATTCGCCTAATAACTCTGGTAATGGAATTTACATATGTAAACTCAAGAGAAAATGTAGGCGAATCTTGAATTCAAGATTTGCCTAATGCGAAATTATATTGGTAGTACTGACAAGAAATACCACAAAAAATTGTAGTTTCTGGATTAAAAATATATTTAAAAAGTACATATCAAAACAATGTAAGCACAATTCCAGTATATGACTAGATCGTATATCCTTGACATCGAGCTGTGATAATGTTACATGAACTTACAAAATGTGTTTCAGAAAACATAAAATAAAGTTAAACAAAGCACCAAAAAGCATCAAAGCCAATGAAATGCAGTGAGACACTGCATCAGCGTACTGTATGATGTCTATTTCCTGTGATTCAAACCTTCTTTTGAGTTCCATAATACTTCGCTTTCTTTGATTTAGCTACGTTCCCCATCTGGGGTTGATACATTATCATTTCATCATCTGTTTGTTCCTGTTGCAAAAGATCTATAAATCTGTATAGGGTCAGGTGTGGATTCCCTGCTTTCTTGTTAATTTTGGAGTGCCATGCTTTAGCATTAACAGGATTCTGCGAAATAGTCAACCGAAACAAATATACACTGACAGCAGTTAATGACTTGTACGCATACAAAGGTTCTAATCCAGGATGCAGATAGGTGTCTTTTTACATCTGAGAAATAATTGTTACAGTTAATATGGAATAATGCTTTAGAAAAGTTAGGAAATATTACTTGTGGAGGATAATGTTTCTCATTCTCGTCCAGTGATGTCTTAACCATGTAGTCGTGGGAGTCTGGAGGCTGTTGGACGACTGGTGCGTTTTCCAATGTATGACTGAAAACATCGGAAGCTCTATCTTTTGTAACAGGTAGAAGCAGCAGCTCTTTTCATCCACTTCCTGACATTTTCATCTTCTCGATACAGTTGAACTAACCCGATTCTTTGAAACATTCTCCAAATGCTCCGAGAATAGTGAAAGTAAAAATCCTTGCATTTTTGCGTTTGGAAAAAAAAAATTGAAACGCAGTTGACTTTTGTGGAATCCATTGCAATCCTTTCTTATTAATGACTTCCAGAATTATGGAGAACATATGACGATACATTGTTTCTCTTTTCGAAGGAAGAAGACAGTAAAGAAGTGGAAAATACTTCCCTAAATATTCACCATGTATTGTGTATAACTGTGCGAAAATCAATGGGACAATTTTAAAAGTTGCATGCGTTACAGTCTCTTTACTTGAAGAGAGTTTCCGAAGATTATCGTCTGTACCGAACACCTGAAAAGAGAAAAATTAATGATTCTACCGAATGCTATTGATGCCGAAGAAGAAAGAAGTAGAAATTAATATGTATAATTCCAGACATAACGTTGGTGATTTTACACTGAAACATCTAACATCAGTAACAGCAAAAAAGGCATAAACAGTAAACAAAAAATAACAGTAATGCAAAAAATAGTTTGACGCTATATTTAGTGTTTTCATAATAGTTTCGTTGCTTGATAGATATAAGCTCTGGAACTCTGTGACGAACAACGGCTAAAAAGAAGTTTAAAAAAGTAGTTTGGTAAGATGTGTAGGACAGACCATAGACCAAATATTCGAACAGTATTCTACTATACAGGAGAAACGAACCTTGTACTAAGTAGTAAGCGCCATCAAATTTTGAATTTTTGCACATCCATATAACATTAACATTCGGATATATATTTTTGCAACAGTGTAATTTGTTTCAGTATACTTACAATAATCAGATTTCCCTGGTTTTGATCATCAGCTAATACAAAGAGTTCCTCATTGAGCGTTTCCTTCCAGCGGCCATCGAATATCAAATCTCCTGTACCAGGACTACCAACGTATGCGAGCTAAACCAAGATTTTTTAAAAATTCAACTTTCGCCTAATAAGAAAATCAACTCTGTGTCATCATTTTGATTGGCGTTTTCATAGCTAGGAGGTATTAGGCGAACCTTGAATAGGCGAAACTTGAATCCCCGTGCTCTTTAATTCGTATCGCGACGCTGGATTAATGGGAGCCACGACCAGAGCTAGAAAATGAGACTTCGCGCACCGAAAGCCACGCGGCTATCCTTGTACTGTTTTCTCGTTCACATAAATATCAGACACTACAAGGTGTAAAGAAATGTCGTTGAAAAAGGTCTTGGTTAGACTAGTACAGATCCTCCGGAAATCCGGAATCATCTTGATTAGTGCAGAGGATCAGTATTACCAACCCACTTTTAAAAATATATATCTTTCAGATTTATTCCATTGCGCTAGATCTATCTGTACAATAATTGGCATAAACATTCTTCGACACAATAGAAAAATACATTATAGGTGTCTAGTGTTGCCAGGAGACTTCAGGCTGTCTCACCTCCTCGTGCAAAACGTGTCTCGTCTCGAAAAGACGTGCTTGTCTAGTAAACATATTGCTGCTTATCATGTCATCAAAAGTAAAATGTAGGAGATTGCACCATGTTGATCAAGATACAACGAAGTTATTACCCAGATTGCACAAGATAAGGATATGCGGCAGTGGCTTAGTCGTAGAGCGCTCACCTCTGGTGCCTGAGGTCATCCGTTCAATCCCGGTTCGTGCCCTGTGGGCAAACATCAAGTGTGTGTATTTTCTCGTGGTTCTCTTCATACCCTCTGTCTTCATTCCACTAATTCTCCCATCATTATCCATTCGGCCTGAGTCAAAGTTGCCTAAAAACCTTTAAAATAAATTGAAATAAATTCCCCAACTTAAATATTTTTACAGTCAAAAATTGATAGAAACTTTGCTAAACTTCACTTACACCCTCGCAATTTTGACTTTACATCCTCAAATGGAATATTCTGGCGGAATATCTGGCCAAGCAATATATTAAAATAGGTCTTTGCTAAATGATCTTGCACCCCCAAAGACAAAAAAAAATGAAATGAGGCCACTAATCCAAAAGCAATCCTTCTCCACTTCTGAAATATATTTTTTTTACAGTCTCTGGCCCCCAGTTCAACAAATAAGGAGGCCTATGTGATTCTTTCCGATTTCAAAAAAGGCTTAGGTTCAAATAGCATCATAACGTCTCGTCTCGAGACAAGTAGTTTATCTCGTCTCGTCTCGAACTCAATTAATGTCTCGTCTCGTGGCAACATTATAGGTATCCCTGTCCGTAAATACCGCAGTTGTAAGTGTTGCCAACCTATTTTTAAGAAACTGAGTGTTTGTGTGACTGTGATGTTATCAAGGTACTCTCGGAGACTTCGTGCTCGTTAGTAGAATTTCAGTTCTAACTTGTTTTGTTTTAAAAGCATCTACCCTGTCATGTCTTGGTTCCATAGCTCCATACTGCTACCTCTAAAAAATCACTAACTTTGAACACCGTTTGTAATTTAAGGATTTTCACACATCCTAGATGGCAGCAGGTGGCAGGGACTGTCTGAAAAAGACACTGGAATACTATCGAAACGTTATAAATAGTAGATTGTTTTAATGTGCATATTTTTTTGGCCTTGACTCAGTGATTTAATATTTGAACTAGATAACGAGAAATTAGTCATTACATGGATTAGGTAAGAGAGTTATTCGTGTTCTGATGCTGAGTAGAATCTATTGTAGTAAGAGTCGATCCAAATCTAAATACTTCA
>JAGDQP010004122.1:0-27129 GCA_022664845.1 Lepisma saccharinum | reverse complement strand
GGTTCATATTCTGCTGAACATGTTCCGGTGAGAAGAATGTAATTGAATCAAAAAAAGAAGAGCAAAGTATGGTATGTGTGGGTGTATAGGGCCACCGTCTGAACGGGGCCATTCTAAGCAAAATCGATCTGGCAACGCTGGACAGCTATGCAAAATGTAAAAACTCCACACGGTAGAAGAGCTTGGAATGTGAAGTGTGTTAGCAAAACGGTGGATGTGTATTGCTTGCACAGTTATCATTGTATGAAGAATTGTAGATACGTCCTTGGAGGAAATTTGTTAAAATTTTACCTATAAGTTAAAATTCAGTGTTGAATATCTTTGTGTATCATGTAGCATATAGTTTTCTTAACACTGCAACATTATTTTTTTTATCGAAGAGTGATAGTTATGAAGCAACCGACAGTCACTTGTTCAAGGATAGTCAGTGCATAGAAGTAAGGTTGCCATTCAATGATATGAAAATATGTCTAAATTGGGTGAATAGGGCCAAGTCATTTGGGGGGAATAGGACCACCACATTTTTAGGTTGGTTTTGAAGAATATGATAACATTTCTACTGCAGAGAGGTCAGTGGTAGGAGTTCAGGAAAATTTCGACATATCTTCAGTGGTAACAAACCCCCCTTCCCCAGACCCCTAAACGACCCTTAGCTCAAAAGTTTTATACATAATGCGTGTGTATGTATGTACACCTTCCGCAAAAAGTTAAAAACAAGAACACTCGCAAGCAGCGTGCAGAGGTTCACGAACACTCGCAAAAAGGAGACCAAGTGAGGAAAGGAGGAAACAAAAACGATGACAATATTTGTGGATTTTGTGGTATTTCATATTACCATCCCATTTCTTCATCCTTCCGTGATTGGATATCCTGTGTGAAATGTAAAGCGTGGTTCCATGCATGATGCGCGGGGCAGATAGTTCACATGTAGACGATACTTGATTGCCTCTACTTCTTAGATCCAAATGTAACTTCAGTGTAACTTTTGAGTCCTGAGTGACTTTTTAATTTCATGCGAACAATATAATTTTATATGATATTATTTTGTAATGAACTGTATTTCGAGTACACCCTACTAATGTTTTGCGCTTACCCTAAATGTTGAATTCAAACCTGTTCTTTTTACAATATTATTCCTCGATAACTCTTCATTTCATGCATACAATGTTAGGATATGATATTATTAATTTATAATCCAATGTATCACAGTAAAAGAAATGATATTTTTGTACTTAAATAATTCATAAAGAAAAACTGTTCTTTCTTTCGCACTATCGTTCTTTGTTAACACATATGTCTGCTGTCTTGATAAAGAAATATATTTTCCAAATATATTCGTTCAGTGACAAATAAATGTAGTGGCCCTATTCATGCGACCACCATTGGTGAATAAGGCCACTCATAATAGTTTAGCTTTTCTCCAATTTCCTCTTTAGCGTTAGACGTTGTGTACACATTTCTGGATGGAAGCGACAGTTAATGGATGTAGGAAGAATATTTACTAGAAATTAAGAAAATGTAATGAACACTGAAGCAACAACTGGCCATTTGTTAAAAAGTGGCCCTAATCACCCACACTTACCATACACTTACAATTTCCAAGCTTAACTATGATAAACAATTCGCAAGCTTGGTCCAAAGGTATGATATATCTGATGCTAGTAGGTTAGTATTTATATACACTTGAACTTCATCTCTTAAGAAGATAAAAATAAAGTTCTGATGTTGACCTCGTATAATTGCAAGCTTTCGAATCAAAACTTGCATAAGAGAAATAAGTAGACCACGTCTTATAATTTGCATTTATTCATGTTCTTTACACATCATGTGACTCAGGTCGAAAGTGTTCCGCCTGAAGGCAGGTCATGAATCGAAGGTCCTAGATCAAGGTGAACCGATGGCGATTTGCCATTGCCTTCCATCGGATAAAAATAGAAGACTAAAAGTTTAACATGGACTCCGAACCACTTGTGTTCCTACCCCCTTTGATTACAAAGCAGCGAGCGTTACAACTCACCCACAGGAAGATATTGAGTAAGGCAAAGGGCCTAATTTGAAGGTACCATCCTGGTATTTATCTGGTGTGACTGAGGAAGAAATATGGAAAAAACCTTAGTTCAGAATGGTCGACTGCTAAGATCGAACCTAAGGCCTCCAGAATTCGAAGTCAACGCTAAACCGACTAAGCTATGGCCGCTTAGTACAAGTAAACAACGTATCAATATTTGGAAATCCTTCAGTTTTTTATCTCTTAAAAGTACAGACAAAAGTAATCACAATACAGAATAACTGCTATTTCTCCGTTCATTGCAATTTTACGCTATCAGTGATTGCTAATTCATGAGCAATTAAGTGGTAGTTATAAACTGAATATTGGCTATAAACAAACAATACACTTTACACTAGCTGACTGGATTAGCCTCTAAACTTTGCTGAAGCTAAATTTCTTTTGGGTTTTTCTTGTTGCGTTTAATATCACAGAGCTATCACGACAAAAAGAACTTACTAATTTTCGTAGATTCAGTGTGGCTAATAAACTGTTGGACAAGAAAAAAAAATCTTTTTCGTTACTCCTTAAAAAAAAACAAAAAAACTCTTTCGTTTACAACAAGGTTTGTCGCTTTTCTTTAAAATAATGTAAGTTTAATACGAAAGCAATTTTCGGTAAAATTCGATAGTTGGGACTTCTGAAGGGTGGTCAGTTTTATTTTGAAATAAAATAAAGAAGAAAAAATCAATTTTGAAATCTATGATGGAAGCAGCCGAAAATGGTTTCATTACAAAATATCGTCTACTTTCTTTAACTTCCACATGTGGGGATTTTAAAGGGCGTTGAGTTCGATTTTGTTTTTAAAAAGAATAATTGCGAAATTCAAGAAAAAGCTATGCCCAGAATGACAGTTTGTGAAATTGTTAAAAATTAAAAGAAAAAAAAAGAAGAAAGAAATATGAATAAATTTCAATTAGCTGTTTTTAGGCTTAGAGGCTTCAGCGAAAGATCTCGGTGAGATTAACTCAATCCCGTATAAATGATACACACTGCAGGGGCGGCACCAGAGATAGGAAGCAACTTATATTTTTTTTAATTACTAGTGCTAGTGCAAGGAGGTTGAGGTGTCGTTGGAAAGGTACGGACGCAATTTTTTCAAACGGAACATTGATCATCCAAATAGGATAGTCGCTGCTGAAGCCTGGAGGTAGCTTTTATGTACAGTCCCCCGACGGGGCTCCACGCCTCACTTATTTAAAATATGCACTAAAAAATAAAAGATAGTCGCCGACTTACGACCTATCCGATTTATGACCGTCCATTTTTATGTCCATCTTGCTCGAAACTGTTCTTTACTAGCGGTAATCACAACAACATCACGGAAGCCACCAATACTCGCTTTCTCAGAACATGAGACAGTCGTAAGTCGACGAGTCAACGTAGCACTTAACTGCGCACTTTATACATCAGCTACGACGGGTTGTTCAGAACGGAACGCCGTCGTAAACCGGAGACTACATTTACAGTACCTAGAGGTTATCCGGTCCTTGGCCGAGTTCAGGAGCGTATCCTCTGGGTAATCGAAGCTACCACCGAAGCCTCAGCTTGTAAACAGTTGTAAGCTGCACGAGTATTATTAATTTACATGAAAATGAGGCAGTCCGTACAGAAAATATTTGCAAAATCATTTTTTTTAGATGTATTTTCCAACCCCGCCTAAGCTTCGATTCTTTTTATTGCAGTCTGGGACAGAAAGCTCCATGTTATAATACATGCACAGTTGCGCGTGGGTTGGGAGGGAGGCTTTCATATAAAATACCACCAGGGCTTCATTTCTTGAAATCACAGCCTGCGCTCCTGCCTCTGTATTGTCCAGTCACGGCAAGTGCAACTGACGAACGAACCAAATGCAGGGCATTTAAATTTTGTCCTCTGCTCCATGCTAGTACGTAGCAAGAGAAATGAAAGATACAGGGATGGAAATAGTACTGTAATTATCGTATTGGCATGACAATTTTATCATCTGTACGATAGAGTGTAAACTTCATTATCGTACGAAAATTATAATAATAATTATTATTAAATTCACCTTATTAATTTGTCCGTTTTGTTGATAGAGAAGGAGATGCCTATTTCGATGAGAAATTAATGTGAAGAGGTTTTTTTTTAACCAACTTGGTGGCCTGAGCTCCAGTTGCCAAAAGGCAATCAATTCAACTAAATTAAATTCAGTTGACCAGCTTGTTAAAAAGTTGTTCACAAACAAGGAAATACGAATGGATTTCATGTACAGATAATTATTCCGTCTTCACAGGTAAATGCAACTTTCTGTCTTTTACCTTAATACTTCATACATGAGTGTTTCATGGATTCTTGAAATCATTCAGTGTTCTTGCTTGACAAATAGACCTGTGATATTCTGTGTGCACAATGCCTATTCTGTTTAAATATTATTCCACAATGATTCCAACAGACCAAAATCTTCGAGAACACCCCCGAACTTTAATATTTTGCTGTCAAAAATCGATAGAAACCGTACAAAACTCTAGTTACACCCTCCCAATTCTGACTTTACACCCACCAACTCCAAACTGAAAATCCTGACGGCTCCCACGTCAATGACCCAGCTATCCCTTCGGGAGTCAAAGCAAGGCATTATTTCAGGCAGGCATTTGATTATAATGTCTTTATACACTTTTGTGCATATTATTCCTTACTCACAAATACCTTTTACGAGGTGAAGTTAAAAAGTACATAATCACAAAATATCTTGTGTTGGGTGTACAGTGGTGGTGTAATGGATAACACACCTAACCGGAAAACTGGGAGGTTCAGGTTCGACTCTCGGCCACGACAGGGTGAATCTTTTCTGCGCGTAATTTTCAACTTCACCTGACATAAAGTATTTATGATTAAGGAATAATATGAGACCTGCCATTACTGTCACAGTGTAATCGGTTTTAAATTCTCTTACCTTAAACGAAACTGTACCAAGTATGAATTAAGCCACTTTATAAGAATTAGCTAATACTATGTGGTGTTTCCCTGTGGGTGAGTGGTAACACTCGCTGCCTTGTAATCTGGGGGTCCCGGATTCGATTGCTGGTGTGGACACAAGTGGTTTGAAGCACACGTTAAACTATAGGATGACATCTTCATCCGAGGGAATGCAATGGCAAACTACCATCGGTTCACCTTGCTCAGGGACCTTCAGTTCAGGACCAGCCTTCGGGGAGAACACCTGTTATCATAAATGCTGTGTGACCTCCGTACACTTCATGTACATCTTATTACTTTGGGTAGTGGTAGTTCAAGCTCTTAATCCAGAATACGCCACTGGTCGAGTTATAGACAAACAATGTAGTCCCGATGTGGTATACAGGACCTCCCTGCAATAATGGTGCAAACTTCGGGAGGTGATAATTTATATTAAACCAAGGTAAAAATTCATTTGAAGAAATGCCGAAATCTGATTAGTTTCGGAACTACAGACGCTCATAATTATGGCTGTATCGTCACAAATGACGTCATATCTCGACAAATGGCGAAAGCGTGGTCGACTTAACAAATCACAATCACACTCGAAGTAGTACCCATTAGATCTATTTAAATTATGTTTGTGATTGGCGAATGAAGATTACAGGGTCCCCATTAAACAATTGAATTCCTTGGCAAATTAAATTCTTAGATTGCAAAACCCGTCTACGCGGCACTCCTTCAATCAAAAACGTTTCTAAAATAGATGTACTTAGAATGAGATTTGGTAAGCCACCACCACTTACGTCATTATGCGTCCTAGCTATGACGTCATTTGTGGAGATTGCGTTTGGGCTTTTGGGGGCCGTTTTTTCGGAACTACGCATAATTTTAGAATTTCTTCAATTGGAATTTTTTTTTTCTTGTCTGGACATAAATAATCACCTCCCGAAGTTTGCCCCATCATTTCACGGACACTCTGTATATTTCTTATCTTATATTGTATGAAACCTGTTTGGTGACAGCTGCATATGCAGGAAGAATGTTACGAGCAGGAATGCTTGAAAGTGAGAAAGAAAGAAATATGATAGCCAGAGGAGGATGAGGAGGAGAAGAAGAAGAGAAGTAATCACTTAAAACAAGGATACCAACTGTTACCGTTTAATGCTAAACAGGTTAAACCATTTCTGTTCATGGTTGTACCGTTACTCCCTTATAATATATAGATACACGTGTATTTGTGTACTATATACTTTGTGTACCGACATATGGATCCAAATCACTGAGTTCGTTAGTTAAACAAAGTGTGATGCTCCTATGAATGTGTGCTTTTCTCTGCGTGTGGATGTATTAACCAACACATCTATGTATTAAAAATCGTAGACAACGTAACATGTAATGCTCACACATACGTGCACTCACACTCATAGAGGGTTAAAATGAGTGGTCTGATGAGAGAATGTAATGTAAAGGGGGATGATGTGTAGAAGCATAGAGAAGGGATGGGTGAGTAGGGGAGGATGGATGCTATCGTATGTGTATGGTCCACTGAGCACGTGTATACTTTGGTACTGTACCGAGCGAGAGTCAGTAAACAGTATGCTAAATAGGGGCCTAGCGACGGCAAACCGTGTGCAAGGAGCGTGATTTTCCTATCGACGTGTTTTGTGTATATGTGTATGTGTGTGTGGTTGCTTAAACAGCAACGTTTTCAGCTAGCCTCCTCCCCTTAACCCCCCACATCACAACACATAGGATACAGTAGATATATGCATGTGTGTGTATACTGCATAGCTCCCTCATACGTTTGGACCTTTTTTTTTCACCTCCAAGCAGCTTTTAAAAACTATTCTTCGAAAACCCTGTTAGTCCCGTCACATGTTTTCACAATTGTTTGTGTTTGCAGATAAATACACACACACACACACGCATGTATACTCACATACACACGCACTGACGTGCGTGTAGGTTGAAGTAACCTCAGTCTCTTTCCCGTTGACTTGCAACTGTTAGAATTCTCCATGGTACACTTCCCCCCACCCACCTATTAAACCTTCTATTGTATCTATATTTACGTCGCACTTTTGTTTCTTTTTTTCCCGCGCATTTTATAGAAAACTGAAAGAACACTAGACTGAAAGATCAAATTTGTTTACAATATAAACAATGTTTGTTTTTTTTTTTTTTTTTTTTACTAGCTTCTGGTTTTGGTGCAAACAACAGCAACAACTGCGAGTTAGACAAAGCTTGTTTGCCAAGTAAAGTAAGTTTTCTGATTTCATGGTGAATTTACTGTAAATGCACGTGTGAAAAGTAAATCAGGAAAATTTTGTCTTTGTATTCTGTTTTAGTTCTTGTGTGCTGGGTTTTTCTACCGTCCGCTTTTTAAAATCTCAGGAGTATGTTCTCTTTGAATAAGGCTAACTATTTCCAGGCTGAACAATTTGTTTTCGGTGACCTTTTCGACAGACAGGACAAGTATACAGTAATGTACAGAACTGTACTAACGAATTGATGTATAACATTGCACAGGTATTTGAAGGAGTTAGCAGTAAAGCCATATAAATTGACGAAAATTTTTGGTGTACACGAATGAAGTATGAAAGAATTTCCTCCCCCTTCGTTGCTCAAGCGTTGAGCTTTCCTCAATCATCGCGGCAAGTAGCAGTTGAGTATGACCTTGAAGTGATTCCCCCCATCCGGTGTACTTACCTGATCTAGCACCCATTTTTTTTATTTCGTAAGTTGAAATCTGACTGCATGGAGACGCTATGTAACGAACATTGACGTCAATATGCTGAGAGATACATCTTTCCGTACTTTCGGGGACATTTTTCCTTATTGGTGTACAAATTATGCAGCATCATTGCAGAAGGTCCAAAACATCAAAGCCTAGAAGAATGCGTAGAAAAATCACGTGTTAGTCTTCTCCTTTGGAAATAATGTATTGATTACAGGAAACTTTTGGTGTAACCCTCCTAAATAGATCCTGTTTCGATACAAAAAGACACGAACGTACAAGGAGGTCTTGAAAATGTTAAGCAAGCCTAACTCTGTACCTACACTCATGAAGTTCTTGTACTTTTAATACATATTCTAAGTTCAAAATACCGAATTTGGTGGAGACAGTTGTTTCAAAAAAAAAGTTTTTCAGGGTCAAATTCTTTGTGTGGACAAATTTGAAATAGATATCGGACGAACGCAACACAAGAACAGTCTTCGAAAAAATACGTCCAAAATGGACTTAAATCTTACAGACATTCATACTGACACGGCCAGTACACTTTGAGAACAAGTCACTTCTCATACCGCCCTGAAATGAAAGGTAACCTGAATTCAAGAGAGGAGGGATTGATTAATTAAGTCTGTTAATATTAAAAGGAACCAAATAAAAACAACTTTCAAGAAAGAGAGAGAGAAAAAAAAAGTTGCCACTTAAAGAATGTTCTATAAAATGAAGTCTCATTTTTCTGGTTCTATTATAAAAACCCAAAGAAGATATTTTGTCACAATCGAAGGTATTCAGAAACTCAAAGTTTTGTAATTTATGACGAAATTTCAAAATGTAACGTTGTTCCTTTTAACAACGTGTTCAATTAAAAAGAAAGGAATATTAAAGCAGTTGTGATAATATGAACCTTATAGTGGAATCTTTATTTAAAAACAAAGATTTCACATCACAGTACAAATGTCTATGCACAAGGTGTTCGTGATGAAAACTGGCTTGATATTGCTAAATATAGAATCCAACGGCGAACGTTTGTTACTGCGGCTATGAACTTGCGAGTTCTATAAACCATAGAGTTAGTTAGTTAATAAAATAATGTTATTTGTGCTTTCTAACAAAATACCTGTATATGTTTCTGCTTTATAACTAAAAAAAAATGTATGTTTCTGCTTGAATCTTTCCACTTAGTTGAACATGTTGTACTCTTATGCAAGCCAGTATTTTCATCATAAAGGTATTTTGAATCAGATAGAGGTTTTCTGACCGCTGATACACACTTTACAAGAATATGCTTTTTCAAGTAGAAAAATAATGAATTAGCACAAAAGTTCGGCAATATAACGTTTATTGTGTTAGTTTAAGCACTGCATCAAGAACTACAAGAACATGGACATAAAACCCTAACCCACAGACAGGCACATACCCAGAAGTTAGTTTCGGGGAGGGATAGTGCGAGGTCTGTCTGGGTGTAAAATTTACGTAAAATAGATATAATTTTGGCAAAAAATTATACTAATTTCACAAAAAAATCTGAATTTTGGGGGATCGGGGACCCCCAGGACCACTCTCTGTGTATGCTCCTGCCCACAGAACAAGAGTTAACAAACAAACAAAAATTATGGCCACATTTAAGTTCTCAGACGATTCGCTAATCAAAAGCACAAAATTCATACCGTACTTTCCTACAACATAAAATCTTTTGGGCCATTTTAGTAACTTATAAGTTATAACTTCAGCCCGTCACGATTACACTAGTTGTTAAGTTTCCAAAAATACTAAAATCCACAAACACCCATATCCCAGCAGGGATTCAAACCTTGGAGACAGTAGCGTATACTTAAATGATAAGTGTTTTTAATGAAATATGATGTTGTTTTTTAATAAATGATTCCTGATTGGAATTTGGGCATCCATTTTGAATCCAAGATGGCAACATTTTCAACATATTGTAATATTTATCTAAACTACTCGTGATGCTACACCTTTATGACAAATTTCGTTTCTCTAGCTGAAACGGTGAGGAATATGGATTTTTTTGTGTCCGCCATTTTGTATCAAATATGGCGTCTTTCGAAACATTTTATAATATTTTCTTAACCTACTGGTGATCATGTACGTTCATGTCTAATTTGGTGTTTCTAGTTCGAGCAGTTTAGGCTCTGGACTCTATACAACAATAGGTTAGGCGGCCATTTTGGATCCAAGATGGCGACTTTTTCAACATATTGTAATATTTTCCTAAACTGCTTGTGATAATACACCTTTGTGCTAAATTTCGTAGCTCTAGTTCAAACGGTGTCGAAAATGGATTTTTGGGTCCGCCATTTTGAAACGATTGAGTAATAAACAGGGGTAACTTCGGGCAGATTTTTTTTTGTTTTATATTGACGAATAATTATTTAAATAAATAAAAAATTAATATGCCACGTTTTTAAAACGGACTAAAAAGTATAACATAATTTCTCCTAGCCCCATACAGATTTATCTACTTCTAAGATTTAGAACAAAAAACGTGGGGCGCATGCAATAGATAATTCATGCATGAATAGTTCACCCAAGTCACTAACAATTTTATTGCATTGCAAATGATAGGAACTGTTGGGTGAGTTTTCTCAACGACAGCTACTCTCTACACTACTTAATATTATCTATTGCATGCACCCAACGTTTTTCGTTCTAAATCTTACAAGTAAATAAATCTATATGGGGCTAGAAGAAATTATTTTATATTTTTTAGTCCGTTTTAGAAACGTGGTGTATTATTTTTTAAATTTATTTAAATAATTATTTTCTGCTTTTTAGTCTTGTGTGTGTGAAATTTTGCCATCGATTTTAAACATCTTTATGAGATTATAACAGAGACATATGGCAAATCAGCAAGTTCTGAGCTATGTCTAAAGTTTTAAATCTCTAGTTCATCGGGATGTTATATATATATACTAGCTTCAATTCGCTGGGGGCTCTGCCCCAATGCCCCCGTGGAAGTTGCGCTCCCAACTGCTTTTTTTTGTGGGGGTGCCCCTTTATCGTAATCAGACTTTCTGGTGGACTGCGCCTCCATGGTACAAATATATCCCCGAAGGGGGGCTGCGCCCCCATATGGGAGGTTTTCTCCATTTTTTGTAACCAACACTTGGTCAGACACCCTTATACCGAATTTCGTTTCTCTAGATTCAGTGGTTTGAAAAATGTTTTTGGCGGCCATTTTGGATTAAAGATGGCGACTTTTTTAACGTCTTATTATATTGTCGTGACTCACTCATGATGGTACACCTTCATTTAAAATATAATTTCTCTAGCTCGAGTGGTGTGGAAAATGATATTTAGGCGGCCATTTTGAATCCATGATGGCGACTTTTTCAAAATGTCATAAGTTAACATTGTATTGTCATCCATTTCTGAGCTATGTCTAAAGTTTCAAGTCTCTAGCTCATCGGGAAGTTAGTTTAGAATCGATTGAAAAATTTGTACCGAACAGACAGACAAGAAAGCGAGTTAATAAAAACGTGGTAACATACATTTAACTCTAACTTACAATAAGTCTGACAGCGGAGCAACATAACTTTTTCATAATATTATATCGTATTTTAACGCTTTCAATTAATAAAAATCAATAACAATTACTGTTTCACTAATAATTTATATTGATAAATCATTATTTCGTAGCTTTTTTTATATATTCTACTTACTTTCAGACGTTGATTCCATTTTATTTGATTTTATACAACGTTGAACACGTGCGTCGTTTACTGCCTCAGTAACACAATCCATGTCAATCGAACAAAGGTAGTTTTGCGACTCCTATTCTGGGACAGGTAAAAGGAAATAAACAACTTCATAAGTAATTTCTGACCATTACAGATGGTCTGTAACCAACCCAATATGAAAAAATCCATAACTAATTACTTCTTTTTCGACTTTTGGCCAGCTTTTTTGGAATCGGCCGCACTGTGTGCCGTGGTCGACTCCTACAACATAAGTCAAGTTCAGAATCAACATTCGCAGAATTACTAGGTACATACACAGCTGCTGCCTATCAAGAACACCTGGACTTAATTCAGACATCGTATTTATCAATGAATCATATAAATACACCAGGTACTTTGTTGAAAGGAATCAAGTCAATGACTTGGTGCGTTTTAACACGGCACTTTCAATCTGATTCTATTGAATTACTATGATCGAAACTTCACTTGTAGTTCTTTTTTACATGGTTTGATGAAGATCTTGCATAGATTCAAGGAGAAAAGCAAGAAATGAGATATTTCGACTTGGTTTCCTTTAACATTGGAGGATTCACATGTTGACTGACCGACGATTCGGAAGGTCCAGTGAGGCAGTTATCTAGAATAATGCTGAGAAAATGTTACAAACGTGTTATGAATGATCACCGATTGACAGCGAGGCAGATTAACCAAGAATATACGGATTTGCCAAAATAACGGTTGAATAAATTGTCATCGAACATCAAGTTTTACCAAGATGTGTCCGAATACTTTTGTCGCCCGTTCACAAAGATTTCTAGGAGCAATGCCAAGAAATAAACTGTAGATAGTCCGATTCATTTCTGTGTGATTCATAAACGAAACGAGACTACAAATAATAGTCAATTCCCGAATGTGGCAGTAGCTATGACGTTTCTCAAATTGTCTAGGTTAGTATGGGTCGCGCTCTCATGGGTATTTGGTTGCACTCAAGGTTTTTAAAGGTCTGCCTTGTCGTCACACGCTTTGCAACTAGACAGGTCTATCCTCATACAGCGCATGCGTGAAACTTGCAGGCAGTGAATTAAAACGTTGTATGAAAGCTTATTGTTCAACGAGGGAGCTGAATAGAAATTACACACATTTGCTGAATACATGGCTGTCGGAAATTACATATAATGAAAAATAATACATCCATATAATAATGATAGAGTTAATAGCATGTATACAATCCCACTTTGTTATGACTCTCATGAGACTGCTTTTCATCTATATCTTCCTGAATGCTTCATTTCTGACTTTATCCGTTCATTTGATATCCGATCTTCCTCATAATCACACTTCAACCTTTCCAGAAAATGTTCTTCTTTCCACCTTATCGTCCTCGTCTCTGATTCATACAAGACACGTTAGTACAATGTTATTATATTTTGTTCATACCTTATAGTCACAGGGTGATCCACATAAACCTAAACCATTTCAATTATTTATTGTATCCTTGTGGAAGTCACTGAAAAGTTGAAAGTGGATAATATGGTCGTAGTGACTCTAGGAGAATGAGTTTAGGTAACTCTGGCTGAAATTATCACAAGACTGCCTATTGTTAAAAGTTTGAACAACGTATTGTACAGTTCCGAGTTCTGTATACCTCTGAGAGGGGTCTTGCCTAGCTCGCGGGGTGAAGTGGGAAGTGCACAACCAATCAGCGAGCGACAACTCGCTCTTTCACTACCAACCTCGCATTGGCTATTAAAAGTGTCTTCTCACCCATCATCACGTTACAACTCCTCCCTCGCGGCAACAGAACTCAGAACTAGACAATACGTGTGTCACTTACCAAACACTGCAAACACTTTAAACAATCATAAGATTTATGTGAAATTTCATGGGGACCGTGATCGTTTCACGAAAATATGACTTAAAAATTAAAAATGAAACTGTACATTGTGATAAGTATTACACGTACGATTTAACTGTGCGACTTTTTAATAATAGACAACAACGGACTACAATTCTGTGCTAGTTTCAGCCAGGGTATCTAAACTGATTCTCCGACCTAGAGACTCGACGACAATAAAATCTATTTTAAAGCGACTTACACAATACAGAGTCTTCCAATACAAAGACTTCCACAAGGAAACGATAAAAGTTTGAAATGTTAAATAGGTCTATATGGGTCATCCTGTATAATCCATATGCGGTGATGATAACAATGAAAATCGTAGAAGTCCTACAATCGAAATACGAAAGAGTGTTACTAGATCACCAGCATGTTTTCTGAAGTGACTAAATTGTTGTAATATGGTTGTGATTGTGTAACGCAATGGAATGATCTAATTGCGTAACTTTACATACATATTACACACACGCACACGCACACAAAGAGAGAGAGAGAGAGAGAGAGAAAGAGAGAGAGGAGAGCAAATAGAGTAATATGGCATGATTAACCTCTTCATAATAAGACAAGATAAATCTGATTTAGAACTGTTTATACTTGTGTATATCATCGTTAACACCAAAGCCCACATAACCTGTTCGAAGTGACATAAACGTAACTTTTATGCTGAATACCGTCATAATAGTGGTTGTTACATGATTATACAGAGAATTGCAAGAAAGAGATGAAAAGAGAGAGTGGATTTATTTATGGAAATATATATTCATGTTTATTTGTTTACAGAAGAAGGACTACACAACGGACGAAAATAAAAGCTGACAAAAAAGGAATAAGATATATTCTCATGAATAGTAATTGCTACCTATGTACGTATGATTATATAAATGTTTTTTTTTGTAGTCCTTCTTCCTTTTTTTTTTTTTTTTACTTTTTGGTATGTTACATGTGGCAAAATTAGTTGTTATATTGTCGCCGCGCTTTTATGTGAAGCATAACTGTTATGAATGCCTCTTCCTACACTTATTCAAAATGATGTCTCTGATTTATTACCTGGTGGTTCTCCGGAACAATTAACCAGCGAAAATCAACAACGCGTATAAGCACATCCACTACACACACACTCACACATGTGTTAGGATACGCGGTATGTGTATGTGAAGTTGCGCGCTCTTTGCAATCATGGTTCATAACATGCAGCACACTGGGACAATAGAAAAATGAGAATGGAAGGTTTATGCCTCCCTCTTCCCCTCCACCTACTTGTGATCCCTTAATTTTGGAAAAACAGTTGAATTAAGGTGATGAGAAGAACGACACTGAGAAATTGAACCAAAACGCACCCTCCTCACAGGAAGGGTTGTGAATAAACCTTGCAACAAAATTGTTTGATTGAACCAAAGTTCTGATGACAACTAGATCGAAATTTTACAACGAAATAAATACCTAAAAAAAAATATTTCCATTTGAGGAAAAGCATAAATTCCATCCAGAATTCCTCTTCCCTAAAACCCCAATTTTACCCACCCACCTACCCCATTTCTCCGAAACAGACAACTACAACTAATATCCTAGTTTTCCTTTCCTCCCCCACATTTCACAATTTTCAACATCCATCTCATCATTCCTCCCAAAACCCTCTCAAGCACCCCCGTCACCTCACTCACCCCTCTAGAGAAGCTTTCCACCACCACCACTACCAACCCACCTACCTACTACTACCCACCCCCGTTCCTAAAACCTACATCCTCACGGTTTCTGCATCCATCCCCAATTACCACCGGTTTAAAGTGTATCATAACCAGGACGTGGAGTAACCCGTTCTCATGCATTTTCATGATGTACAAATTAGAATACAGAGAGAGAGAGAGAGAGAGAGAGAGAGAGAGAGAGAGAGAGAGAGAGAGAACCATTTCATTCCCTCTCATACTTCTATACCATTCCATTCACCATCACCACACGCCCTGGTGCGTTCTGTGGTTAACATTGGATGGATGAATGTGAGTTTGTCCAAAACGTTCGTATCTTTTCAGTGGAGGTATGTTTTGAGGTTGTGCAATGGGTACCTACTCTAGTTTCTCTCCTCCCGCTTTCACGTTAGAGAATAGGATTTGAAACCCCCTCAAGCAGAGGAGGAAGGAATACACTACCGTACTACTCCAGTTACATCCCACAATGACAAGGAAATTTCAGGATATTAACTAATCTTCTCACCTTATTTCACTTCCGTTGCTATTAGAGACAAGGAAGAAAACACAACTGTAATAGGAAATAGCTTTAAATAGCAGAAAAAGGAATCACCAACTCTAAAATAACAGATTTTACCCCTGTCAATGAAATTTCGTATGCCTTAGTGTTTGCGAATAAAAATTACAAGGTACATTTAAGTTGGCGCTGCCAATACTTAAACCATTTATCATCTGAGTATTCCCTTGGGAGCCCATTTGTCCCTTGTCGTACCCCTTGACAGCCCATTCACCCCTTATTGCACGTACAATTTCAGGCAGCCGTTCATATTAAACCACTTTCTTGAAAGAACGGGATAAAACCACAATTTTCGTACAAATGTATGAATGTTAAATCGAACGTCACCGTCTGACGTCCAACTATTGCTTTATTTTATAATATCTGTGTTTTGAACTTAATCGTCCTGATATGGACATTATATATATCAAGATCACAATCATTAACAATCTACCTATCGTACCCAGAATGACACTCCTTCACCAAACTCAAGAAACATTGCCCGAATAAATTTGATTACTCATATACCTTATCATCTACCTCCAGTTCATCATTTACACAGTAACTCCCTGCTAACCTGGGCGCTCTCTGTATTCAGTGGTCTCGAGCATCTCTGAGATTCTATTGTTATAAGTCCAAATAGCGCCGACTTTCACCTGCAATTTTAGTCCATAATGCATTTGAGTTTGTTAACAGGTAAATATATGCTTTTGGACTTATGGTTATCTTTGTTCTTGCATGCAATATTTTCTCTTACTACGACAAAATATTTTCTCAACGCTTTCCTTTCAACTTGTTTACCTAGCTTCTTCCCTGCCTATTTATCCGATTTCTGTGGTACGTCTTCGTATTCATAGAAACCATTCGAAATGAAACACAGGTGACAATTGATTTTAGTGTCATAAAGCATTAGAGATTGTTGTAGATATGGTTGAGCGGCACAAATTAAAAAATTGGAACTCTATTATCATTTGTATTTGCTTCTTCTTTCCAGACATATTATGTGTATCTTAAGACTAACCACATACGTAGAGTGCCTCCCATATGCAAATCAATCTCACTTCATCATAAAACTTGTAAGATCTAGTCTATAAAGACCGCAAAGCTAATGGTTGTCAAAATCAATTACCGGTATAACGACTTCATGTCTATGTGATGTATGAAAGAGCATATATACTGTATATGTGGACTCCAGAAGTAAAGGAATACAAGTGACATAGAGGTAATATCTTATATATAACCCGAAATATATGTCACACAAAATTGTCATATTTTGTATATGAACAAATTTAGGCCCAAAGTTTCTTTGTACAAATATGACCCTTTTGTGTCACATATATTTCGGGTTATATATAAAAGATAATATCTATTTTTTTTTTCTTTTTTTGGTAATCGTGAATGACACTTGTATCCGTTGGCTTCTGGACTCAATATATGTATTGCTCTAGATGACAATACAGGAAAATGTCTAAGGGTTTCACCTTTTATCTAATATTAATATATCAAGTCACAATGTGGTTCTTTATTATGCACGTAAATTTTTGTTCGACATATACCCTGTTTTGGCGTTACAATCACACATCAACGGAAAAAATGCGTACATGAGCGTGTTGGAAAGCAATTTTTTTCCATGGCAATTTCTATACGCTTCTTCAAAAAGGAACAAAAATAGAACTGTTGAACAGCTGATTTTTGGAGCCAAAAATTATTACTTCAAGAGAACAGCATTACTTAAAATAAAAAAAAAATCTAACATCAGAACCAAAATAAAAATATTCTTCTTTCAATTTTTTTAATTTTTTCTTTAAAAGAAATATTATATACTCTACTTGTTGGACGAGCACGTAATGTGGAAGAAACGAACCTTCGTGGAACAACAAGCAGGTGGAAACAGACGGGGGGAAGGGGTGTGTGTCACGGTTTACCCCATATTTTTCTATAGCCCCCACCCCCCTCCGGCGCATCATCTCAACCCTTCTAACTTGTAATTCTTTCTGGTTTTCTTCTCGGTTCTTTCCAGTTACTTTTCGTCCTTTTCTTCGTTTATTTTTGTCTGTTTCCTCTCTCTCTCTTTCTTTCTACAGAAACCAAAAGGAAACAATGTCATAAATTTGGAGATAACCATCGCGTTGAGGATCACCTGCTCTGCTTCTTTCCGGTCCAAAAACGATACGAATCGCCCGAAAGCATTGGTTACTGGAAGAAGCGCAACGAAGACACACACACAACATATACTGATAACAGAGATAAAAAAAAAATTAAAAGAAAACACACAGAATAAAAGAAATGACCATAACGAAAAGAAAGTGAAAAGAAGAAGAATAACGTTAAATAATAATCTTTCAAGTAGCATTGAAGAAAGGAGACTTGTAATAACAATATACGAACGAACAGAAAGAATGGAGTACTAAAAAGGGAACAGTGGGGGAGGGTGGATTCAAAAAGTTTGCTGAAAGTAATGTTACAGGGTTGTCAGCAGATGAATAAAATTTTGTGGAATTGAAACAGTTTTTAGTCAAAGGCCACCAGGGCTTATCAGAGGCCTCCAGGTAAGGTGAATAGTTACTGGTCACCCTTGCTTGCTTGTAATGGAAAAGGGTCCCCGGTTCGATAACCGGTGGGGAGACAAGAGGTTCGGAGTTCCACTTTAAACTGTTGCCTTGCCATCCTCAAGGATGTGATCTTTATCTCATGAAAGACGATAGCAAACCATAATCGTTTCACCTTGTCCTTGGACTCTTAGAGTCATAGACTATCTCTGGGATGAACACCCATCATCATTACTCGCCATCAAATGTATTTTACGGTTCCCGGACAAAATCTCCCCTGATAAAATCCTCCTTGACAGTGCATTCATAAAACAAAATCACCCCTGACAAAAGACGCTCATAGGACAAAATCCCCCCTCCAAAATAACGAGAGGACAAAGTTCCCCATAGAACGTAGATATTTTCAAAATGAATGAAACCCTGAAAAATGCTGTTTGTGTTAGTCAACGATCTTTCCTTTCGTATTGAAATTCTGTACGTTATACAATTTTTGAATTTTATTTTTAAAATTTAGACAGTAAGGAGGTGAAATGGATATACCCAACCAAATATATGGAAACTGATCTATGTTTTATAGTGTGATACAGCAGCTGCATCAGTTGTTTGTCATCACTACTTGGGAAGAAATGCTCCTTCAACACTGCAAAATTTTCCGAAACATTCCTGGAGAAAGCTGGACAAACTAACTGCCTGAAAATTTCCAGGAATTTGACGAATAAAAACCAAACATCATTAAGTATTTCAGAAATACGGTGAGTAAAAGAAAAATAGAAAACAGATTTGAACACAGGTCATCCAGGTAGAAGTCCAGTGTCTTACCACCTGGATCAAGCTGCAAAATCATAAGGCAACTGCAGATCAAAAGAGTAGAGAATGTCAGAAGTAAGTTACTTCCACGACTACGGAAATTGTTTGCCACATCTCGTAACAGCTCGTAGCTAAATAGCCATGTTTGTTCAAGTTTTGTTGAACATGTTAACCGAGATTGTAGACAACTTGATTTTCATTAAATATATTTGTCCTGATATAAATTTAGAAATACTTGGAAATTCATGCGATAAATTTGAAAAACGATGACGTTATAATCTTAATAAATATTCTTACATTAGTCTACCCTTACGATTCTTTGTAATTTATTACGTTGGGATACTTAATGCATTTTTGTATCAATATTTAAGTGAAATTGTTTGTACAACAAACAAGTTTTACGTGTATGCTCTTCGTAATACCCCTTAATTAAAATGTCCCTATACAATTTTATATCTGTTTCAATATTTGCTTTGCATAATAGATTGTCTCATTTCCACATAGTTTTTTTTTTCTTTCGTTATAGACCCTACTTCTGCAACAAATGTATTTCTAGGGGAGATTTTGTCTGGTAAGTATTTTTTCACAGGGGAGGATTTTGTTTTATACGTGCTCCATGGGTCATTTTTCCTAGATACGTATTTTACAGGTCAGAAGTAGTTAATTTTTACACAATACTATATACTTGAATATATTTAAAAATAGTTTCTGAGACGAAAAATTAACAAAAATATAAAATTAAACTTTGAACAGAACACTGTTTGATTCTTTGAAAATTGTAATTAAAAGAACGATGTTAAAATAAATTGCAAACACAGATTTCAAATCAAAGATAAAATTGTTTCTTTCTTTTTTCTGAGACCCGATATAGACCCATTTCTGTTTTCGTAAAATATATATTTCAGGTAAGGTAAGTAACTTCTATACCTTTTTTCACTTATCCTGATGAGTATACAACACATTTTGCTCTTTCGTAATTTGGGTCATATACCGAATAGATTACGGTATATAAGTGCTAAGGGACATAAGTGCTGTTGAAATGAAAATGTAAGAAAAAAAAATACACTGGCAAATAATGAATTTTTAAATTGACTTTTTCAGCATTTTCAAAATTATTTGTGCGTAATCTTTGAGTATATCCGCCTTGGATGAGTGGTTACGCTTCTGGCTTTGTTTACAAGTAGTTCCGAGTTCGATTCCGATTGAGAACCCAAGTCTTGCGGAGTCAATTTAAACGCGTAAGTCTTGTACATCGGAAGTTATCTTCATCCGATAGAAGACAATGAAAAGCTACCAGTGATTCGCTTTGCCGAGGAACCTTCGATTCATAAACGTGGCTCAGGGTAGAACACTAGACGATCAGTAGGTCTGTAAAGGTATCAAATTGGTGGACATTTCCAATTTTTTTTTCGATTTTTTCACTTCTTCTTTTCAAAACTCAACTGTGATGACTCACTACAAAATTTTATGATGGAAAGTAGGCCTATACCTCCTTAAAGTTTATATTTGAACCAATAACATTGGTCCAAATCTGAAGCGTGAATAAGTACAACCATTTTAGTAGGCATGCCAAATTGTAGCAAATCTAAAGGACTTTTTTTTGTGTGTGTGTTTGCAGGTTTGTACTCCGTTAACCATGTTAATTCTGTGCTGATGGTTCAAAATTTTTTTCATACATATTGGTTGATTTAATCTAAGCCATACACTGCACAAGACTGTTCTCGTTTTATATTTTTCTGTTGTTTTTTTTACATCTTAAATTAGGGTAGCCTAGCTCAATTTCGATCAGAAGGGGTCAAATCAATCAGAACAATAAAAAACGGGTCAATAGCGTCATAGCGACATTTTCCCCAAAACGGTACTTCAGTCCATAGAGTGAAGACGAAAAAATTATCTTGTAAATCATGATCGCATTAGTAAGGGGTGTGAGGGGTTAGAACTAAGATTCTACTGGTGATACTGTTTTAATGAGCTGGAAGAGTAAGAACTCATTAAATCGGACCTGAGACCACTTACACCGACAATAGATCAACTTTGATCTTTTGGTAAAATCTATTAACGATTTGTCTCTCAGAGAGAAAAACAATAGATTCATAGTTTTAAGGTGCTTCTGGCAACACTGCTAAACATTTTCTTGAAAGGCAGGTGTAAAATGGTAGCAATGCGTATAATGCTTGCGGGTTTATAATGAGTGGTGAGGTATTCTCTCTCACTTGTTGAGTAGCATGAAAAACCTCAAACCCTTGAGGGACATTAAGAAACACTGTGTCCGTGAAAGCCATGAAAAGAGGTTGGAAGGAGGGAGAGGGGTGGGGGTAGACAATGAAGTAAAGTTTGCCGGCAATTTACCGGAGCGATACGCACTTTCCTTCCCCCCCCCCTCTCTAATTCATTACGTCACGATTATTAACATGAGAGATAAAGCATCAACGTTGAAAAAAACATGATAAAAATCTGCTTTCAGTTTTGAAATTTGAAGGACAAGACGCTGTATATAGCATGTGTGATGTATTGATATCATTTGTCTGAATTTAAGAAAGTCTTTATAAGAAGATAATGTACCTTGGTGATTACTTTCTTACAACTTTTAGCTAATTGGATGATCGTGCATGTTCTATATATATATTGTTTTCTTTTTACCTATGCTACTAAAGTGGTTTACACATTTTCGTGCAATGTTTTGAGATGAACTAATTTTACAGAGTTGCTTACACATGTTATTAGATCAATTTCTAATCATTCTTAATTTATTTATTCAACAATCTTCAGATACAGACACCTCTTGTTCTTGTGGTTCTCGGTTCGATGCCGGTTCATGCCATGTGAGCTTTGTGGTGAACAAACACCTTGTTTTCTCGGGGTTCTACCGTTTCCTCTCTCTGTTTCCATTCCACCAACCTTTCCATCATCATTCATACCACCTGAGCCAAAGTTGCCTAAATGCCTTAAATAATATTAAAATTCAATTTCAGATTCAGCCTAATTCCGGCCATTTTACGCTGAATACAGTTAACAGCAATAACAACAAGGGGAAGGATTGTTGGAAAGAATTTTGGTCTTGTTCAATGTACCATCCCAGCATTTGCCTGGCATTTCTGACAGACAGCAGGAAAAAATACAGTCAGGATGGCCGGCTTAGAGATTCAAGCCAGTTCTTCCGGTGTACAAGGTTAGCACTCTTCCGTACTAGATTTTTCTCAAGCATTCGACAAAACAAAACTAATCCTGAATTTTCTACATATTGACGAATTTAATTAATTAATTTATTCCTGTTATACTTTCACGGTTTTCCTTTTTTTTTCTCTTCGTATAAATCTTACTGGAAGTCGGGTATCACGGAGTGAAGCAAGCAGGTCTCCTTAAGGCTTCATTTTGCGTTTCATTTGTAGCAATTCTCCTCCGAAACGACTTATCTCAGTGATTCTGCCAGAGCCCCCTTTTGAGGATGTCACCCCCCAAAAATCTCGAGAGCAATTAAAAAAATACGGTCAAAATTCGATAGAAACCGTGCACAAGTGCACTTACACCCTCCCAATTTTGATTTTACCTCCCCAAACTGAAAATCACAGCGGAATCGATGGATTCTACGATCATTAAAATATTTTGCACAATGAAGGTAAGCCATCATTAAGCAGGTTTCTAACCAATTAAATTGAAAAAGGAAATAAACACGTAGGAATGATCATCGAAAAAAACACAAGAATCTTACCTCCATGAACCACACAACATAATTAAACGTGTATGTGCGCGATAGATGACACTTAAAATAACATTCACAATATTGTTTATTACCTTACAAGAGGTAAGTGAAGAAATGTAAACTTATGTTATTAAAATGTACTCTAATTATGTTTGTTACTAAATGCTTAAGGTATAGCATAGTCCTTTTTGCATTTTAAGGTAAATTTTGATTAAAATGTTATGTCGTCTAATTGTATTAATTCTGCTTGCGGTTAAAAAACTAAACGGTCGTCTCGGAAACCAAATAAACTTTGTTACAACTTTTAACGTTGATTTTTCTAATGCGTATCTGGTTTTATTTAGAAAAACAAAGGCTATGTATGGCCTAACTCCATCATATGATTAAAGGATGATGTTCCTCGCCGATTACTTTTCCGCTCAAAGAAAGAGGTAGGTAATGACCAGGGCTTTGGTACAGGTATTCGTCTGGTGAAACTGAGGGGAAACTCTGGAATACTTTGTCAGTATGGCCGGCAGCAGATCTCATAACTGTTTCTCGAATGGATCGCCGAAGTTCATGATCATAATCCCTCAAATACGGGGACTGAATAAAACTTTAACTAATCTGTGCTGATTCACTTTCGTTCTTGATTTTAATTTCTTTATGACCTTTAGTCTTTTTGGCTCAGAGCGCTTGGCGGTTGGTCCTTTCATTCACCATGTATTTCTGCTAAGCTTTTAACTAAATTATCTCCCAGTGATAAATATATTCAGAGTATATTTAACACAAATTCTCGGAGAAAACAGAAATTACTGTTGTTCTCAAATTTCATTACTCCTTTACCATATTTCGGAGTCGCCGTAGCTCAGGCTGTAGCGCGTCTAACTACGAATCTGGAGGGCCGGGTTCAAATCCCGGCCAGGAGACTTTTCTCACAGTGTTCCCATGCCTGGCGCTCTGAGGTCCACTCAGCCTCCTATCAAATTGAGTACCAGATTGTCCTTGGTACTCCTGGGCACCTTGGGAAGGTAAAAGCGGTCGAGCGTGGGACTGACCACCCCACCTTGCTTCGTACCGCAGGTCAAGAAACTGGAGCGCTACCTCCACATCTCCCATGCGCCGTTCACGGGGCGTGCGTATCGCACAGGGGATAGCTTTACATTTTTTACCTTACCTCTGCCATATTTCAATCAATCAACAGAGATTATAATTAGGACTCGGTTTAGGAATATATCCCATCTCTTATATTCCCTGAACTTGTAAATATGGAAGCTTAGTCCCTCGTACTTTCGCTTCGTATTCGGGAGGTATTTGCCCGAAATCCAGCGGCCAACCATTTTTACTTAGGTTTTTCCAGGCCTCAGTCATACCAAGCAAATTTTGGGATGATACTTTCAACTTAGGTCCTGACCGACTCCTCCCCGCATCCTTTTCTCTACCCTATCCCGGCTAGAGTGATAGTTTCCTAAAGGCAATAAATAAATCAATTTTGTTCTAGTTTTTTTCATGTTGGAGATTAAAATATAAATATGTCAAGTTTTTCAGAGGTTTTCCTCAGTCACACCAGGCAAGTGCCAGGATTGTACATACAAAACTAATCCCTGGCCGACTACTTCCCAACATCATTTTTTCTACTCCTATCCAGGTCGTGCTTCAGATGCATAAAGGCCATAAACAATTTGGTATTTTAAATTATATCACTGTTATGTTCAATTGATGGTGGCGCTAAAAACGTTTGTGCTTTCTATAATCATCATTTACATAAAGTTATATTTAATAAAATTTAACCCTTATCTTCATTCAAAATGAAAAATTATTTTTTTTTAGATTAAACACACTCTTTTAATAGTTTTTCTTAAGTAGTCATAGCACGCATTATGTTAGCTTTTTTTTCTAGAGAGGCAGAAAGTAGTAATCAGTCTTCCAAGACCAAAGGCTTTGGGAATATTACACTTAAACACGCAGGGCACAGGATTAGCCTACATTTTCATTTTTCTATAAAGAACAAAATTATAGAGAGAAAATCTGGTTTCAAATATTCTTATCGCTTCTAATTTTAATATATACGAGGATTGTACAAAATATCTCCTGTAACCAGTATTTTGTTTGTAGATAAGAATGGACGGAAAGTTTTCTTTTTGTTCAACTAGTGTACCAAAATGAAATCAATAGTGACGAGAGGAATTGTTACACTTCCATTCACTAGTACAGTTTATGAATTCATTTTATTATCCCAGGATGATATATTGTGCTCCTTCTGCAGCGTTTAAATCATCCTACACAATACCGCACAGTCTCATATGATGGAGTAGTTTCTGAACATATTTGATGCAAGTTCACATGGATCTTCGTTACAGAATATTCTTTCAGCTCAAAATACTTCAGTGACCTCTCTCTTCTCTTTTCTCCATTTCTGTGAACTAGTCCCACACGGTCACACCCTTAGACTACCTCAATTAGGCCGGAAGCTGAGAGAATTGGAAATACCCAAATGCTAGTGACACGAATTATGAAATTACCCAATAAGGAAATGTTAGTATGGTCCTCACTCATAACAGTATTGATGCAGTTGATAAACGTCAATTCAATTAGAGAAATTGTTTCGTACAATCCGTGCGCATATCATAACCAGAAAATTCTGGAATCGTCCAGCAATTAGAAATCTTTTAATTACACAAATACAGGAATGATAGTAAAAATGACAAGAGTGTGTGCTTTTAGAGGCAAATGCGGATATGATTGCCCTATTGAATACAATATATGATGATTTGGTCCAAGTGCAGACAAGGGTCAGAATGGTCCAAGTGAGTGATGGTGTTAATGGAGAGTGAATGTTAGAAGGGAAAGATGAAGTGATGATAGACTCAACTAAAAGTATGAAGGTCAGGGAAGTTAAAGCAGGTGGTTTTGAAGCAAATGTAGGGGTCAGTACCAAGTGAATCGAATAAATTACGTTGAACTCAACGGTAAATTTGAGAGTTGTAAGGTCAGAGGTAGATGGAGCGTAACACTCAGTAGTATGTGATATAAGGAGAGATACAAAGTGGTGAAGCTTGAGTGTCATTAGGATCAAAGCAAGAGATGTTGAGCCAGATGGCCAATGAGGTCAGAGTAAGCCATGTTGGGGTAGATGAAACGTAAGGATCAGAATAAGTAAGTGATATTCGGGAGGTGTATTTTTAACAGCAATAAGGGTCAGACTAAGGGATCTTGAATCCGAATCAGAGTTAGAGGGGGGGGGGGGGGGCAGAGTACGTGGTGATGAGCCAGATTAAACGTGAGGGGCAGAAGGGTCTGAGTGAGTCAGGCGCGAGGATTAAAGGGGTCAAAGTAAGTAATATTGAGGACTTGAGGCATAGCGTTAACGCCTGAAGGACAGATGAGGCCTAATGATCATTAGGTCAGAGTAAGTGATGTTGAATCAGATACAGGCGTGAGGGTCAATGCGGTCTGAGTAAGTCATGATGGGGTGAGGATCAGGATATAGTGTGAGGATCAGATGAGCGAAAACAAGTTATGTGGAGTCAGATGCAGATGTCAGAATCAGAGGAGCCGTAATGATATTGAGACGATGCAGGTGTGAGGGTCAATGGTCAATAGCTCAAAATAAGGTATGCTGGGGGCAGATGAAATGTAAGGGTCAGACTAATTGATATTAGGGCAAATGAGACCTGAGGCGTTAGGGTCAGAGTATGTAATGTTGAATCTGATACAGGCGTATGCTCAATGAGGTAGGCAGATTGTCGAGGAAGTGGGGACAAGACTGAAATTTTGCTGATAGGTATTTTTGAAATAAGTTAACAGGTAAGTGAAGGCTTGAGTTTGAGAACTGTTAAGATAATACTGAATAAACACTTACTCATTGAAAAAGACTGCGTACGATAATAACACACCTCCACAGTGGAATATTGTTCTGTGTTATTTAATGATCACCCTTATATCGCCATACCATCTGCAATATAAAGGCATAATAACAGCTAGAAACTTGGAAATTGCAATGCATATACCATTAAGCCATTCCTACGGCTACTACCAGCTTTACAAAATATCGATCTATGTACATTGTAAAGAATAGCGTGACATCGTGACACTACACTTGGCAGCCTGATACTTTAGATAGGTAATATTTTTTAAGATTAATTTGATTGTGATCATTCTTCGTCGAGATAAATGAAAGCTATATTTTATTTTTAGTAGAGAAACAAAGTAAGATTTAGAAAACTTTCTCAAGACAGATTCAGTGTAGATCAAAACAACATACCATAATGGATAACACAACACACATTTTATGTCACATATATTACATATAAATCGTTACAGAGAACATGAATATGTGTCTGTAAATAATGGTTGTATCACAGGATTGTGTTTAATATTTTTTCACATTGTTTTGTTCTGCATAATTCGTCACAAGTCAAGCAATAGTTTGTCAGAAATATTATGTTACAAGACTTCTTTCAGTTCTAGAATTGGCGTGTGGTGGACGTCACGACTGTTATATCAGGATTGCGATAAGCAGCACAGAATCACACACACATACTCTCTCTCTCTCTCT
>JAGDQP010004121.1:0-87723 GCA_022664845.1 Lepisma saccharinum | reverse complement strand
CGAATTTATTTACGGCATTTAGTAATCTCAGGTTCAGGCTGATATTGCTCAGAGGAGCTAGGATGCTTATCTTTGAAGCTAGTTGCCCAGTATGTAGGTACCATTCCGACGTTTGACTCGTATGAGAAAAGACAAACGCAGGAGAAACCTCAGCGATGATGGACGGCTGTTAGAATCGCTCTTAGGAACACTGAAATTCGTCATCACATCATAAAGTCGAAGGAGAAATTGTTCGGAACTACATATAAAAATTTAAGGATTTCAGTTCACAGAACTGGGCAACCACATGATACTTACAAAATACGAAATGTAAACTGTGTTATTGATCTTTTGCTCGATTGTGTCCGAGCATAATTTCAAAAGGGCAAAGCAAAATATAATACTCAAGAAACTTAACAGAATCAGATATTTATCCTTTAAATATTTTAGGAAGGGAGAAATACAGGAAATTTACTTACGTCCTTTAAATCAGGTGTAGTATACGCACTATATAGCCATAACTTCTACGGTGACTTTCTTCTTAACTGAAGACCTATTGTCAAGTATATAGAATGGTATTGTTCAAGGAAATACAAAATGTCTTCCCCCTGACAACAGATATACTATACTTAAGGGAGAATAATACCATTTTCGGAACTTACTATCATTTATTCTCGTGGCTTGTAATTAGGAACAAGTCACAAATGTAAAAGGCATTAGCACTCACTTCACTCACAGAATATCAATATTTTACATTTGTAATATTCACGCCATCTATTTCTTGGTATAAATGAAGGTATCATAATAGGATAAAGCTCTTAAGAGAAAATAACACTATTGATTGTGTGTTTTGTCTCCCATATTTGTTGTTTTTAACTTAAATTACTATTAATCTCCTATATTCTGTATAGACTAACTAACTAACTCTATCGCCTATGGAACTCGGCAAGTTCATCGCCCCAGTTACAAACGTTCGCCATATGATTTTATTCTGCGCAAGATCAAGCCAGCTTTTATCATAAATACCTACTTCTCAAAGATCCGTTGTCCTATCAACGACCTCTCGGTCTTCTCAACGGTCTCCTTTCCTCCGGCTTTCCAACCAATAGGGAATGTAATCTTCGGTTTTCCCCCGTCCGAGCTACATGTCCTGCTCACCTTAAACGTCATGATTTCATTATTTTTAAAATATCTGGTGAATCGTACAGTCCATGGAGTTCTTCATTATGCAGTCTCCCCTGTTCTCCAGTCACCTCATCCCGTTTCGGTCCGTATATCTTTCTCAAAACCGTATTTTCAAACACCCGTAACTTATGTTCATCTGCTAGGGTCGTACTCCAACTTTCGCAGGTGTTAAGTATTATCAGCTGAATAACCGTTTTGCATATTTTCAATTTCAATTTCCTTGATATTAATGGCGATGTTAGAAGCTTTTGGACGGAATAGAAGCATGTCTTTCAAGCCTTTTTATTTCTTCCGTGCCCTCATTTTTGCTAGTTACGTATGCTCCCAAATATTTAAATTTGTTTACTTTCTCTATGACCTTATCCCTAATTCTTATATTTTCATTTCCTTCATTCCCTGTGTTTCGGCTTACTATCATGTATTTTGTTTTATCTATGTTTACCTGTAGACCTATCTCATCGCACGCTTCTACTAAGGCATCGGTGTTTCTTTATAGTGCATCTAGAGCGTCACCTATTAAATCTACATCATCCACGTTTACGAACAGTTGATTCAAGCCATTCAACTTTAATCCAGTTTTGTCCTCTTTTATTTCTAAAATTCCATATCCTAACGCAAAGTTAAACAGTAGTGCTGATAAGGCATTGCCTTGTTTCAATCCGTTGCGAATCTTGATATTATCTGACATATTATTACCTATCCGTACTCTCCTTATGGGATCGTTGGGAAACATCTTGACTAGTTGAACCTGTTTTTGAGTTTTCCAAATCGTGTCAGGATACTGTATAACTTTTCCCTTTGATATAATCATATGCTTTCTTAAAATCAATGAATAGCTCATGAATCGTCCCATTGTATTCCCATTTCTTCTCCCAAATTTGTCTCAACGGGGAAATCTGGTAAAACGTGGATCTATTTCTTCTAAACCCACATTCATTGGTCATTTCCAATTATTTCATCTACATATTCACTTACACGCGTGTTAACAGAATATTACTTAATACTTTGTAACGGGTTGGAAGTAACGAGATTCCACGATAATTATTACAGTCTGATTTATTACTTTTTTTGTAAATCGCAACTGTTATTGAGGTTTTCCATTCCTTGGAAGCTCCTCCTTTCTCCATATAGCACTTCAATTTATGTAGTATCGTAATTAATGCTGTTCCTCCCGCTTTAATTACTTCGGCTCGAATATTATCTATTCCTGGTGATTTGAATTTTTTCAATTTCTTTGTCGATATTTCGATCTCGATCTTGCTAGGTTCATAAATCCACGGTTGTGCTGTATGGATTTGAAATTCCTCTGTTTGTTCCACGTTGTGTACATTTAGAAGTTTGTTGAAATAACTTTTACACACATCGACAGTTTTAGTGGGATCCGCCTGACGTTCATTTCTAATCATTCCTAACCTTGACGAGGAACCTTTACTTAACGAGTTTACCCCTTTGTATAGATCTTTTGTTATTTGTTTTGCCGTTTCCCTCTATCTCTTGAATTTTCTGCGTCAGACATTCTCGCTTTTCGTTTCTGAACCCGCGTGTGGCGTTTCGTCTTACTGTATTAGTTGACATTTGCTTCGCTTTTATTACTTAGCCATCGTTGTCTTGCTTGTTTTCTTTCCTCGTGAAGCTTAAGGCATTCTTCAACAAATCAAAGTTTGTTTTCCTGAGTTTTTCTTCTCACCTACATGTTCCTTCGCTGCGCTCTTAATTGTTTCACGAATTGCCTCCCACATCTTACTTACATCAATTTCATTACTCATATCATCATTATTATTAAGACTAAGATTTCGAACCTATTTGAGAGTACGAGTTGGTAATCTGCTTTTATTCTTGGATTATTTAATCGTTTAACTTCGAATTTCAGTTGTTTTGATCCCTGGCTTTCTCTCTTCGCGATGCATAACTTTTCTCTTACTTTTGTGATGACTAATTGATGGTCGGTGTCACCTTCCGCTCCTCTGTACGATCTAACGTCCATTATTACATTTGTTGTTAATATCTTCACGTTGAAATCCTGTGTAATCTTTGTGGTGGATTGTATGGTAGGACATCATAGTTTTTGAGAAAGCCTCCACATATCAGTAGAATGCACCAGTGTTTGATATGGGGCTGTTATCATATCATCTCAGACTCTTTTTGCACAAGGTCTTCCCGAACAGACAAGTGTCTTTACTGAAATGTTCGTATTTTTGAAAGTGTGTTATTTTCAGAAAGAGTGGAACTTTCCAAACAAGAACAATGTTTCTGTTGTTATGAGAGTAACAGTCCCAGTCTCTTTAACGTAGTTTCGTGACAAAGTTAAAAACAACCAGTATGTACTTTGTCACGAAAAAAAAGTTGAAAAAAATATTAAATATTGCAATTACCTATTGTTTTTCTTCAAAGCTGTCAGAATTTCTTACATTCTGTATAAACGATATGCGAGTAATCTTTTGGAATAATAAACTACACGCAATATTAAAAGAGAATGCCTTCCTTCTGTTAATTAGATCCTAAGATCAGGTCTGTGAAATGTAGTAGAGCATAGCAGGTTTTGAGCTTCCACAGTTATCTACAATGAACTTTGAGAAAGTATATCTCAGTCCAAGAAATTAACGGATCCATTAAACTACCATAGAAACCTCATGGGAAAATAATTAACAAATTCTATGATTTTATCTGGATATTTTATTTTTGAACTACGTGAATTGAGATGGAACAAATCAACTTCAAAATAAATCATTCTCGAACTACTTTCATCTCTCTAAAACTCATTGTCAAGTAAATGATTCAGGAGATGGTGGCTATGTCATTCAAAAACAAGTCTAAGTAGAGATGATATGATGAGTGCTATATTCCTGTAATGGCAGGAAAGGACGTATCATAGTGCTAAAATGCTATTAAATATTTTTTGATGCATGCATTACCAGTTCTTGGTTTAAAAATATGCAATGCATTAGGCACTCAGATGAGTAACAGGAAATAATATAGTATAATATTTCAACTTAATATATTTCCCATTGTTTCTTCTTAGTCGTCATTTACGGTACTTTCATGGTTGGCGTGTTCTTCGACTTTGCATAGTCGCCTGGCGTGTTTACATCTACGCGAACCTTATTGTTTCGATAATGGGGGCAAAAACGCATGACATTGAAGTCGTTTTAAAATATATTTTAAGAAGCAGCCATTCATTTTACAGTTCTAATATGTTAATTAGATTAAACTTAAATTTATCTTACTTTGTATCAGCAGTGACAATGTTGCGTTTCTGTGAAAGGTAGGCACAAACTTACATCAAAAGACCTTTATTCTGAAACACCATCAACATTGAACGGTCATTGGTCAAAACTTAAAATTTAAAACATTATTAAAATTACGTGGGGATTTAATATGCTTACAAATGAGAGGATCTAAACGAAACGTACATTGAAAACATAATGATTGCTTGCAGCATACTAACAAATGGTGGTCGGCATGAACTCTCGATCTAACACCCTATGTGTTTTTACTTACGAAACGACGGAAGCAAGGTTTTGTTTGTTCATTTTCTGATGAATGAAAGTAATGAAACAACTACAACAACATTCGTATCCTGTTATTAGTTATGGTCGTTAGCAATGAAATTACTAGATAATGTCTGATAGAACTTTTATATCTTGATGCAAAGTATAACAGGAATTCCAGTTGTGTTTTAACCAGATTTAATATGATACTCATGCAAACTCCATTCACCGGTACGAAGGAACATACAATATAATATTTTCGTGTGATCCATCAACATCTTCCTAGTCCTTCTAGTTCCCAAGTCAAAATCCCATTCGCACGTTGGGCCCCGCCCCTGTGATCTACATTATCTATATTGGTTTAAATTTGCCTCGCCAAGACATTTCCAAAAAACATCTCAAACTACTTAATACCACGAGAAGTTCCTGTTGAAAATGTCTCCCTTATTTTGGGATTCGTCCCTCCGAGAATGATGCGGGGTTTGAACTCACCTGGCACAGACCTTTACAAGGACACTTTAACCGCCTTCCTAGCGCTAGTAAAACTTATTGCTGAAGCCCAAACGAAAGAACAGATTAATTAATTAATGTTTTTGATGTTTTTTTTTTCATTTTAACAACTAAATTTTGAATAGTAATGTATAGTTACTCTTATTGTTATCCTTTATTTCTAATCATTAGTATTGATATTATTAATATTATTATTTATTATTAGTTGTTGTTGTTATAGTAATATTAATAGTAGAAACAATTCTTGTTCTTGTTGCAGTAGTTCAAGTTGAAGTAGTAGTGGTATTAGTAATACTTTTGTAGTAGCAGTTTTGTAGTAGTAGTAGTAATGATAATACTGGTAGTAGTAGTAGTAGTAAAAGAGGAGGAAACGAAAAATAGCAGGAAAGTTTTAAAACAAATAATTGTGACTAACAACTGAAAGAGATTATGAGCGTTACACTATAGAGGAAGTCATAGTTCTAAATACGAATATACGTGGTAACAGTTCTTGTATGTCATAGCATAAATCGCATGATAATAACTAGAAATATACGCAAGTTGTTAAGCGACTCTATTTCTTTTACCATTTCTTTCTGTGAAACAACCCTTAAAATGCACTGAAATTCGTTTTTAATTGGATTTCGAATTAATTTACGGCAGTTAGTAATGCCAGGTTCAGGTTAATATTGCCTACACGAAAGGATCTTTTAAGGTAGTATGTAGGTACCATCCCGACGTTTGTCTGGTATGACTAAAGAAAAACGCTGAAGAAATCTCAGTGAGGATGGACAACTGTTGGAATCGCTCTTAGGAACACTCAAATTCGTCATAACATCATAAAGTCGAGGAGATATTGTTGGAAACAACATATAAAAATTCAAAGATTGGGTCCAGATTTTAAGATTGGGTTCCCAGAATTGGGTAACCACATAATACTTACAAAATACGAAATGTAAATTGTGTTATTGGTGTTTTCCTTGATTGTGTCCGAGCAAAATTTCAAAAGGGTAAAGCAAAGGATAATACTCAAGAAACTTAGCAGAATCAGATATTTATCCTCTTAAATACTTAGGAAGGGAGGAATACGAAGGAAATTAACTTACGTGCTTTACATCTGATCTAGTATACGCACTATATAGCCATAACATCTATGGTAATTTTCTTCTTAGCTGAAGACTTATTGTCAAGTAAATCGAATGATATTGTTCAAGGAAATACAAACTGTCCCCGTTACAAGATATACTTAAGGGAGAA
Organism: Lepisma saccharinum; assembly: GCA_022664845.1. Taxonomy (NCBI): domain Eukaryota; kingdom Metazoa; phylum Arthropoda; class Insecta; order Zygentoma; family Lepismatidae; genus Lepisma; species Lepisma saccharinum. The sequence goes on along the minus strand of JAGDQP010004121.1, from coordinate 81,325 downwards.
TAATACCATTTTCGGAACTTACTATCATTTATTCTCGTGGCGTATAATTAGGAACAAGTCACAAATGTAAAAGGCATTAGCACTCACTTTACTCACAGAATATCAATATTTTTGCATTTGTAATATTCACGCCATCTATTCCTTGGCATAAATGAACGTTTCATAATAGGATAAAGCTCTTAAGAGAAAATAACACTCTTGATTGCATGTTTTGTCTCGTATCTTTGCTGTTTTTTACTTAAATTACTGTTAATCTCCTATATTTTCTATAAACTAACTAACTCTATCGCTTATGAAACTCGCAAGTTCATCGCCGCACTAACAAACGTTCGCCATTGGATTCTATCCTGGGCAATATCAAGTCACTTTTCATCACGAACACCTACTTCTCGAAGATCTCTTCTAATATTGTCCTCCCATCGACCTCTCGTTCTTCCCAATGGTTTCCTTCCATCTGGCCTTCCAACCAGGATAGAATATAATCTTCATTTTTCCCCCATCCGAGCTACATGGCCTGTCCACCTTAAACGTCGTGATTTCATTATTTTTACAATATCAGGTGAATCGTACAGTCCGTGGAGTTCTTCATTATATAGTCTCTACTGCTCTAAAGTCACATCATCCCATTGCGGCCTATATATTTTCTCAAAACCTTATTTTCAAACACACGTAACTTATGCTCATCTGCTAGGGTCGTACTCTAGCTTTCGCAGCTGGAAAGTGTTATCGGCCGAATAACCGTTCCGTATATTTTCAGTTTCAATTTCCTTGATATTAATCGCGATGTTAGAAATTTTTGAACTGAACAGAAACATGCGTTTCTCCGTAGAAAGCGACTTTTTATTTCTTCAGTAACCTCATTTTTGCTTGTTAAGTATGCCCAAATATTTTAAATTTGTTTACTTTCTCTACGACCTTATCCCTAATTCTTATGTTTTAATTTCCTTCGTTCCCTGTTTTTCGGCTTGTTATCATGTATTTTGTTTTATCTATGTTTACCTCTAGACCTATCTCATCGCACGCTTCTACTAAAATATTGGTGTTTCTTTGTAGTGCATCTTTATCGTCATCTATTAAATGTACATCATCCACGTATACGAACAGTTGATTCAAACCATTCAACTTTAATCCATTTTTGTCCTCTTTTATTTCTAAAATCCTATATTCTAAAGCAAAGTTAAACAGTAGTGGTGATAAGGCATTGCCTTGTTTCAATCCGTTGCGAATCTTGAAATTATCTGACATATTATTACCTATTCGTACTCTTTTTATAGGGTCGCTGGGACACATCTTCACTAGTTGAACCAGTTTTTTGGGATTTCCAAATCGTGTCAGAATACTGTATAACTTTTTTCTTTGATATAATTATAGCTTGTTTTTTATTAAATCAATGAATAGCTCGTGAACCGTCCCATTGTGTTCCCATTTCTTCTCCAAAATTTGTCTCAACGCGGAAATCTGGTCCAACGTGGATCTATTTCTTCTAAATCCACATTGGTCATTTCCAATTATTTCATCTACGTATACACTTACGCGTGTTAACAGAATATTACTTAATACCTTATAACTGTTTGGAAGTAATCAGATTCCACGATAATTATTAGAATCCGCTTTATCACCTTTTTTGTAAATCGCAACTGTTATTGAGGTTTTCCATTCGTTTGGGAGCTCCTCCATTCTCCATATAGAACTTCAATTTATTTAGTATCTTGATTAGTGCTGTTCCTCCCGTTTCAATTAATTCGGCTGGAATGTTATATATTCCTGGTGATTTGAATTTTTTCAATTTCTTTATCGACATTTCGATCTCGATCTTGCTAGGTTCTGGAATCCAAGGTTCTGTGGTATGGATTTCAAATTTCTCGGTTTGTTTTCCTGTTGTTTCTTCTCACCTACACGTTCCTTCGCTGCGCTCTTAATTGTTTCTCGAATTGCCTCCCACATTTTACTTACATCAATTTCATTATTAATATCATCATTATTATTAAGGCTAAGATTTCGAACCTATTTGAGAGTACGAGTTGGTAATCTGCTTTTATTCTTGGATTATTTAATCGTTTAACTTCGAATTTCAGTTGTTTTGACCCCTTGCTTTCTCTGTTCGCGATGCATAACTTTTCTCTTACTTTTGTGATGACTAATTGATGGTCGGTGTCACCTTCCGCTCCTCTGTACGATCTAACGTCCATTATTACATTTGTTGTTAATATCTTCACGTTGAAATCCTGTGTTATCTTTGTGGTGGATTGTATGATCGTACATCACAGTTCGTGAGAAAGCCTTCGTAGGTCAGTAGAATGACCACTGTCCGATATGGGGCTGTTAGTGCATCATCTCAGACTCTTTCTGCACAAGGTCTTCCCCGAAAAGACAAGTGTCTTTACTGAAATTTGAGTATTTTTGAAAATGTGTTATTTTTAGAAAGAGTCCAACTTTCCAAACAAGAACAATGTTTCTGGGTTTATGAGAGTAACAGTCCCAGTCTCTTTAATGTAGTTTCGTGACAAAGTTGAAAACAACCAGTATGTACTCTGTCACGGAAAAGAGTTGAAAATATTAAATATTGCAATTACCTATTATTTCTTCAAAGCTGTCAGAATTTCTTACATTCTGTATAAACGATATGCGAGTATCCTTTTTGAATCATAAACTACACGCAATATTAAAAGAGAATGCCTTCCTTCCGTTAATTAGATCCTAAGATCAGGTTTGTGAAATGTAGTAGAGCATAGCAGGTTTGAGCTTCCACAGTTATCTACAGTGAACTTTGAGAAAGTATATCTCAGTTCAAAAAATAAACGGACACATTAAACTACCATAAAAACTTCATGGGAAAATAATTAATAAATTCTATTATTTGATCTGGACATATTATTTTTGAACTACGTGAATTGAGATGGAACAGATCAACTTCAGAAGAAGTCATTCTCAACTACATTCATCTCTCTAAAATTTATTGTCAAGTAAATGATTCAGGAGATGGTGCCGATGTCATTCAAAAACAAGTCTTAGTAGAGCTGATATTATGAGCGCTATATTTCTGTAATGGAAGGAAAGGACGTATCATAGTGCTAAAATGTTATTAAATAGTTTTTTATGCAATCATTACCAATTCTTGGTTGATAAATATACAATGCATTAGGCACTCAGATAAGTAACAGGAAATAATATAGTATGATATTTTAACTTAATATCTTTACTTCTTCTTCTTCTTCGTCATTTAAGGTACTTTCATGGTTGGCGTGTTGTTTTGACTTTACATAGTCGCGTGGCTTGTTTACACCTACGCTAACGTTATTGTTTCGATAATGGCGGCAAAAACGCATGACATTAAAGTCGTTATGAAATATCTTTAAGAAACAGCAATTCATTTTACAGTTCTAATATGTTAATTAGATTAAGCTTAAATTTATCGGACACCGTATCAGAAGTGACAATGTTGCGTTTCTGCAAAAGGTGGGCACAAGTTCATATTAAGGCATCATCAACATTGAACGATCATTGGTCAAAACTTAAAGTTTGTTAATATAGTCCATCTACATAAATAAAAGCTACCGAATTCTTCCGAAAGATTATATTTAAATAGTACTTTGATTTCACTACTAAAATTAACTTTGGAATTAACATGTTTAAAAATGAGAGGATCTAAACCAAACGTACGTTAAGAAAAACATATTTATTACATGTTGCATACTAACAAATGTTGATTGGCATGAACTCTCGATTTAACACCCTATGTGTTTTTACTTAAGAAACGACGGAAGCAAGGTTTTGTTTCTTCATTTCCTGATGAATAAAAGTAATGAAACAACTACAACAACATTCGTATCTCGTTGTTAGTTATGGTTGTTAGCAATATATAATATTTGATAGAACAGTTATATTCTGATGCTAGGTATAACAGGAATTCTAGCTGTGTGCAACCAAATTTAATATGATACTCATGCAAACTCCATTCACCGTTACGAAAGAACATACAATAGAATATTTTCGTGTGATCCATCAACATTCACAGAATCAGTTAAGTACTTTACGAATACAGAAGTACTTAATAACAACGTATGCCCAAAACGTCTACTTGTTCATAAATGTACAGTTTTATGCTAGCGTCTCTATAATGTAACGCTGAACTGCACAAGTTCAGCTGCGGTGATCGCCTACTTCCATCCTGTAATTAAATGGCATTGAGATCTTCGCCTTTAAGAAAACACTGGCATTTAACTATAGATGGGAAGTAGGTCACGTCCGTCGCTGAACGGCTTCAGCTCAACGTCACACGCTACAACCGCTTGGAGGAAAACGTACTTTCATTCTCGCTTGGTAAGATCTATCAACATGTGAGTAACGTAAGGCAAAAGGCGAATTCTAATTCATTACTAAAATAAGGAAACATAATGAGCCAACTTGTAATGACATTAATGCCATAAAGCAGAACTGGAAAGGAAGGACAATAAATACGCAATCTAGAATTACTACTGCTCTTTTTATGTATTTTTAGGAAGAATTATTCAACTATTGAGATGACAATTTTCACAATGAAAGAATTTGCTCTCGTTGAAAAATAAGAAGTAAATGGTATACGTTTTGGAGTAACTAGAACAGCCAGATTTTAATAAAATAACTAGAAGTTTAAATTCCAAAGCCAATCACAGTTCATTAATGGTACATAGTTGCGCAACATTAAATATTTGTCTTTTCAAGGTGTGTTTCTAAGGTATCAGTGAGCATTCATACCCAATGGGGTACATATATGTTAGACAGTGTGGAACAATTTTTGAAAAATGAATGATATAGAAGAATGACAATTCTCTCAACTTGGTTACCTAAGGTTCTGGAAACTCCCACAATCATTTTTCTACGGCAACGATGGGTCATTGTGAAAAGTTTTGTGGAGTTACATTGACTTGCATATAACTATTTGCAGAAATTCAATTATACAATAAGCTGTCAACATTGACAACTGAGGTGTATTAGGGTTCCTAATTCAGCAGTCATGTTTACACGTTTTTCAGGAGTATTCATATTATTTTTTTTGTTGTTGTTGTAAAAACACATTAAACGGTTTAAGGACCCTTTGCAGAAAAAATAATAACTTTTGTATATTGCATGATATACCGAGACACACTGAGATTCTCCTATTCGCACAACGAACATGATGTTACTAAACAATAGTGTCAACAACTACCGCAAGCTATTGAAAAATTTCTATTGTTCATAGGTTTGATGTTGATTCCTTAATTAATTAACTGTGTAAAGGAATATATCATGGTGAACGTATTTAGTGAAAAAAAAACATGTTACAGAAAACTTTGCATTGGAAATGTGAGATTTTAGTGTGAAATGAAATAAAAAAATAAATCATCGAATATCTAACCTTGCTAACTTGTTTTATGTTGATATTTTATTGTTACTTGCTTAATAGAGTGGCCCGGTAGAATAAGGGCACATGCCAATCCCAATGAAAATTTCCCTTTTACTTCAAACAGAGAACCTAAGACATCTAGCATCTCCTCCCATGATGAATGTACCTGAGGAAGGTGTCATAATAACTCGACATGTACCATTCCCAAATATGATACTTTAACATTATAAAAAGGGCACAAGCCCCAATGACTAGTGCAGTCAAGTCAGGGATGTTAAGCGGATGATAGATTTTACATGAAATACTCTCACAAGAACAAGGAAATGCACCTGGAAATAAGCCTGCAAATGCAGTTTGGCCCCCGAGCAAACTTTGCTAGTGTTTCTTTGCCACTGAAGTACTCATAGGGATGAAAAATCAAAATTGCCAAGTGCAATGATACAGTACATCCCACATATCTACTCTCAGTTTTACATAAAATTGAAAAGTAATAATTTCACAATTAATGAACAAGAAAAGGATCATATTGATGAAGAGTTGGATTTTTAAAAATTAAGCAGGCCCTTAACTGAGGGTTTGAGTGGAAAAAGTCGCATGCCATATCGCAATGAAAACTGGTTATTTACTTCAGAGAGACTCCTTATGTCATCTAACGCCTCATTACGTAATGTCTGTGCCTATGTCCCTATGGCACATTTGAATACCAAAAAACACAAGGCATTGGCATAGTCATTACTGGATGAGACGCTAATTGGCAAAAAGTGAAGTAAAAAGTGAAACTTTCATTGAGATGAGACATGGGTCCCTTCGAACTGAGACCCAAAAATGTTTTGAGTTTTTTATATTAAACTTACTGTGTACTATGTTAACTTTAAGTAATAAGGTTACAGCATTTTTGAGCAATGTATTCCGTAACATAGTGATATTCCACGTAGTACAATAAACTGTTTGTTTTTCGGAATGCATTTCAGTCTGATTTTCTTTTTCTAAACAATACAATATTTTGATGAGTTCTAACCCAGCGGCCGATTATCATGACAGGTTTTTCCAGGGTTCTTCCTTAGCCACATCAGGCAAATGTTGGGATGGTACTTTCAACATAGGCCTTGCCCAACACCTTCTTCAATCCTTTTCCCTCCACTATCCCGGCCTGGGCCTTAGATGCCTAAAGGTCAGAAATAAAACTCAAATTCAAATTCAATACAACTTGTTGATATCTTCATATAACTAGAATTTCAATGCAGTTCCGAAAGGCCTTCTACTTGCTGACAATGCTGTAGATATAATGTTTCAGCATAGGATTTTACTAGAACAAGCGCTTCCATGAAATTGCTCTCCCTGTAATAACAATATTTTGTGGCATTTGAATTTATTCCACAGGGAGGGTCACTCATAAGCTATCAGTATAAAAACTCCTTTGGGGTAAAGGGAAGAGTTACGCAAGAATTCTACTCACGTAAAAAGTGATATGCATTTTGCGAGTGTTTCTTTTGTGTCACTATGGCGGAAGAGGAATAAAATTAAGATATTTAGTATCCTCGCCTCCTCCATAGTGACACAAAGAAAATCACTTGCAAAATGGATATAACTTCTTTTATTAGTAGAATTCTTGCTTCACTCTCCACTTTACCCCGAAGGGTTTTTTATACTGATATAAAATATTTTGTGAGGCTGCATATTAAAACAAAAGTGCACAGTCTTCATACAAAAGGTAGATTTTACACCATGGTAGGCTCCGTATTTCGAAAACGGTAATTCGTATCAAAGAATAAACTTCAATTTACCCCCCCCCCCTCAATTGTCTCCCCAAACCCACTTGTACCAACCATTTGGGTCTAAAACAAAAAGACAGACAACATTTTCGATCATTTGTGAAAATTATGTCATTCGGCTAAAAAAAAAAAGTCGTAACTTTTGAAACCTTTCACCAATTTTGACACGTGATATACTGTTTGAAAGATATTGGAGCGCAGTTACGATTCCGCAAGTTTATGTTACCTATATGGTCTGTGGTCAGTGCTATCATCAGAAATGTGAAATTTTTAACTTTTTCGCACCGCCCTGGATGGTCCCAGGGAGGTCCTACCGACTATTTTGTCTTAGTATGGCACAGGTGTTTAAAATGCAAGTTTAAGTATCAAAATTGGGTTTATAATTTGTTATATCCGAAACTAGCTGTATACATTGGAATGCCGCTAACAGGCTCATTTGTCAGGTTCACTCGAAGAACTACCGTTATTCATGACTGAATAATTTAGAATTCAATGCCCGGCTCGTGTATAGGTATATCCATAAACGTAAGCAAGCCTAATACTCATAATAGAATGAAGTAAATCTTAATGGTAAATTTGATCTATTACTTACCACTAACAGAAGTATTGAACATGTCGTGTGACTAGAACTCTCTTAAACAATCTTGAAGAAGCTTCTGAATTCAAAAACAAACAAAACTTGATTGAAAAATTACAGGAAAAGAACTTGATTTGAGAATCAAAGTTATATGAATTATCTGAAAATTACTTCTTTCAACTTTATTGGATCAAATTATTCTTGTAACAAATAATATCATAGTAATAGATATTACTACACTAGAACCACAACAACAACTACTACTACTGCTGTCACTACTACCACTACTAGCAGTAGTACTACTACTATTCTAACTACTATGTCTACATGAACTACTGCTAATACTATAAATATTATTTACAACTACAACTGCAACTACTGCTACATCAACAACAACTATTACTACTATTAGTTCTCCTAAGGAACACGCATGCCAAACTTCAAGTTTCTAAGGTTAACAGTTTTCGAGTTCTCATCTTCCACTCCTTAAGAGATTTTCGCTCCATCACACCCCGGAGGGAGTCGAATCGAAAAATAAAGCTAACAGTTGACAATGAATTGTAACGAAGAATTTTCGTCTCAAATATCAAGTTTCTAGCTTAAGCGGTTTCCGCGATGCAACCCCTCTTCAATTTGAGTCTTTTTGGTATAACGGTTATTAATATTCCTATGTCCTAAGGAATATGCGTATCAAGTTATGCTCCAATCCATGAAGGGATAGTATAGAGTTTAAAAAGGCAAAGAAACATACTTTCAATATTATCTATTTTATTCCATTCCTAGCAACTATATAGTGTTATCTAATATCTATATTAATGTTTGCTCATTTTTTATGTAACCATGGTAATTCTTGCAACGAACAATTCAATTTACTTATTTTCCTATTTTTATTTTGTCTTGTATTTTGACAAATACAGGATGTTACAGATTCTCTGAGAAGTATATACAATATCTTGAAACCCGGAGAAAGGTTACCTGTACCTTCATCCAAACATTTTTTGTATCCAAAGTTGTGTATCTATATACGCAACGTATATGAATTAACAAACTAAAATTCAATAGTGTTCCTAAGATTTAATAGATCTACACAAGAAACAGATTTCAACTTGTGTGAAGTGTATTTCTGTTCAACGTATTCATATAAATACTTTACAAAAAAGAGATTAGTTTCCTTTTCAATAGTACTTGTGTATTGTGGTTCCTTCAATACCACATCTTGTTTTCATTTTTATGTTAATTTTAAAAGTTTAAATAGTTCAAACTTCCTTGAACAATGTCATTGTTTCGACATACCAGGAAAGTCTCTAAAGCTAACAGCAAGCTCATGCTGAGAGAAAATGCACAGTCCCAACTCTCAAAATATTTCCGAATATATATCAATAACAAACACATTGTATTGTTACTACGCAATGGCTTTAGTTGACCAATTCTTTTACTCCACTAGTGAAACAATAGAAAATACTTTGTAATATTATATGCATTATTGAGGGAGATCTTATGTCTTATTTATGTTCTAGGAAAAACATCGAAGACTTTAATCTTACGCTGTGCATTCAGGAAGAGGTTTGCATTCATCACCAGATAGATCGAAGTATTATGTGTGCTTAAAACACTTACCAATGTACTCTAAAGTACTACCACCGGTATTGCATACACATTCTTGATAACTAAAAGGGAACATAACACCTGTGAAAAGTAAGGTTAATCTCTAACACAAGATTGTACACAAAGGTCATCTTTCTTTCGCCAAATTTTAAACCCCAACATATAAAAGCTATACGTTTCTACAATAAACAATACTCTGTACATACCCCTTTGTATTTTCCTCTTAAAAATTATATCATCCCATATCGGTCGTTGTAAATGCTTGTCACAATGTAAATTTCAATCCAGGGATTAAAAATATGCATCAAATTCGTTATAGAGTATTGTGGTTATGAAGACCTTGAGGGATATTATCATCCAGTGTCTGTTTTCTTCTCTATAAGAACTACATACAAACTTGAGGGAAACAAATAATACTCTCAGTTTCTCTGGTCCATACTGTTCAGCATAGTGTATGACAAAATATTCGTACCTGCACTTGTGGATCAACCTGCATCACATACAGGCAACACAGTCTTATGGATGTATACTGGGTGCTCTAAGTTGATTATACTGAGTAAAGGTACCAGTGCTCTATGCGAACAATGATATCGTTTAAAAGTCTTATACTATGCAATTCGGACATTTTAGCAACAACATAGATTTTTACGAGAAACCTAAAAAATAATATTCCGGCGTACAAAAGTAACTACATGTAGAAGCAGGAAAGTCAAAGACAGAGGACCAATGGCCTATCCTATCACTCTAAAAGTTGATCGATTCCAATATAAAACTAATTAAACTTAATAATATACCACCAGCTAGGATGATGAAAATTGGCGCAAGAGTAGCTAAAGATAAAGATTTAGTAGGCTTGCTCCTTGCCGAAATAAAGAAATGTTTCTTTTGTAATTGAAACTCAAACATCACGTCGTTCTCCCACTTGAGTTGTAGTCCATATTCAACAGTTTTAGGTAAGAACTTATTAAGCTCCGGAATCAACGGAGAATTCCTCTGACAAAAGAATGAAATGTACTGATCAAGAATTGGTTGTTCTACAATATGAACTAAAGAATGTAAATTATGTTCAACAATCATATCTTGGAGGTAAATTAATGGCTCAAAAAGAGCTATGTTTCTCTTGTAAGCTACCTGCTTCAAAGTATCTACCACGTTCCACTCTGTCTCGTATCTCTCTTTCATTCTTATAACAGCAGGACTCGCTGAGTTTTCAACAACATGACGATGTGATGGAAAGCTTTGCACTGGAAGATTACTATTAGCGACATCTTGCAACGTAGTCATTTCTGGATAGTGCAGTGGTAGTGTCAAAATCTTAGCTATATGTCCTTGCCACAAACTGCAAAGAATTAAACTAAAGAACGTAATGCTTATAAACAACGCCCTGAAAGAAATAATCTGAGGCTGACTCACAGAAACTTGTAAGAAGATGGAAAATACATATACAAATTGATTATTTTGTTTAATGCAAGTCTCTTCACAACTGGTAACTTTTGCGAGAAGCAAGAATAGAAGCGCACTGGCAATAATTATCATAATTATGAAGCTCCACACATTTCTGTCAAAAGCTTCGAAAAGTCCGATTGCAAGAGGAATTTCTGTAGCACTTGGCACAACCAACATTATGGGAAAGAACACAACTGATTCAACGTAATCCAGAACTTTAATATTATTTAAATAAAGTTCAATTGGATTGAGTAATAAATCTGCTTCTCCATTAATAAGTCCTAAGAATAAAGGATTCCATGATGTGTTCATATTTTTCGGCATTGAGAAGTAATTATATGTTATGTTCAAGCATTTGTACTTTGCAAATAGTTGAATGGTCTTAGCGCTTATACCTCCAACTAGACGTCGCTGATTTTGAAAAGGGGTATCATTAATTTGCTTCATCTCTTCCCACAATACAAACGGAAACTTGTGTCCACCATACGCCACTATGGAATTTCCATGATAGGCTGTAATGTTATCTCGGAAAAGTACTTCCATACCTTTGGAACTTTTATCCTTTGTGCATCTTTGTGTTTCTAACACTCGATCATTATATTGGTAAATATAATTGAAAGTTATTTCCTTTCCTTCAATAGAAGTAATTCCTCTCGCAATGATTACCACATTCAGAATATTGTTAGACCATGCTTTTTGAAAAATTTTGTGCTGTACACTTTTGGGTAGTGGCTTTGAGTATATTACAAGGAATGCTTTGCATCCGGGTTTCCAAATCGACAAATTCTTCATGGTTTCTAAAATCTCTTTGAAATCCTCTTCTTCATCAATTAAAATTAAAACTCTTTGAAACTTAAGATACTGATATGAAGTAGAAATGTCTGTTCTGTAATTTCTTGAAAGTGTTTCCTTTCTTAGGATAATAGTTGGTTGCCACTGAATTACTCTAGTAACCACTGAATCTAAATCTCGTGACGCTTTCTCATCGGTGTAGACGACAACTCCAGGGGTCAATGGTCCAAAGTTATCCACCAAATCCAAACAACGTATTAGAGAACTTTCTTCGTACATTTGGTAAACAGAAGGTGCTCTTAAGTCTGACGCGTTTGTCTTCAGCGTAAAGGATTCCAGAAACGAAATTATGAGAAAAATCTTCTTCATTTTGTGATGCTTATAATCTGGAAAGAAAGGCAATTCTTTATTTTGAATGAAAAAAATTGTTTTCTCTGTATATAAAATTGAAAGTGACTATGTGCGCGTGAATATCATGTAAAAAGTAGTTGACCGATAGGAATTATTTTTTGCACATGATAAGACACTAGACCTGTATGAGAAATTATCATAACATTTTGATGCTAAAATTATTATATTCAGAGATAATCGACCATCTAATTATCCAACCAATTGCAGTATTAAATAATGGACAATTTTTAAATCAAAGTACGCGGCAACACACACTACAGTGTTGTTTGCATGTTGAATACCTCCAAGTGGTCAACCAATTTCTGAAATCTCATGTGAGCGAGACCGCGGACAACAAATAGTATGTTATAAAATGTGTAATGTTGAAAATTAAAATTCCATGAATTGTACGTAATTTGAAATCTGGTTATTTAATGCAAGGAACATTAGATATTGGGATATTGTATGACTTAAGAAATTTGAAATATAATTACAAGTCAGAAATTAATGATAACACATCTTTTGAAGAATGAATATTATGGGGTATTTAGCTCATAGAAAGGAGCGATATCAACTTTTATATAATGAAAAGTCTTTAAAATGAAACTACATTCTTAACTAGAACTTTGTCGACAACATGAGGATGGTAACCAAAGATTATTTATGGCCCCAAAATAGATTGTAGATCATCTCCGTACTATATTTGTGTAAGCAAAATGGAAAACTATATTTATAATTTTTTAACTGGTTCTTAAATCCGAGATTACAAGAAATTGTTTGTTATTATAATGTATCACTTATTATTTCAACTGATCTGCTTGCTGCAAGTTAATGCAAACATTGGTATCACCATGGAAGAGCTTTTGTGTCTAAATAAAATGGACACAAAAGGATAAAATACAAATGTTAAATTACATATTCGTATTGGAATTTAATATCTTTGTACATTATAATGTTTGTGCTACTTTTAAATGAACTACTTCTATTTTTGCCAATCTGCTTATTCCTAATATAAGATTTACTAAAAATAACGTTTATATCAAACACGGCAACTGCATCCATACACTCATTCTCGGAAAATACGAGAACGTTTGTGGTCGCCGCGTAACACTTCTGGGAAAATGTAGTGTAAAATATGGTCTTTAAAAATTATTCTTGCATATTAATTTAGATAGTTCTCTAAATCTCATTCCGCTTATTAAGCTTTTTTTTTTATAAAAGTGTGCTAAAATATTAGCTAAATATAATGACGTTAATGAACAATATCCAGGTATTCAGTTAATATCCTTTGTTGATACTGTTTTACCATTAATTGTAACAAAAAATATGTCATACATAAGACATTTTGTTTATTCATATTCTACGTTGTTGAATTTAATCTACTCATTGTCTTTCGATGTCTATGGTTCAGCTTATTTTAGGCATCTATGGCTCAGGCTTAAGGCCCAGCCAGCCTATTTCTAGTCTTGTATATTTTGGGGCCTTAGCGTTACATAACTTATTCTACATCTTCTAAACTGTTATGATTAAACAAACCTGAAAACTAAATTATTTTTTAGATAACTATATTGTTTTGCATTGCAATTTTTAACTACACCATAAAGTTGGGAATTATATTGAGAACAACGGAAACAAATGTAACGAATGCAGTTCCACATAATTTAACAAGTACAAAGTACATAGTAAATAATAAGTCAAATTAATTTAATTTGTCTTTCACACAAATGGAAATTCTTGTCATATCCAAACTTAATTTTCCTGGGGAAGTCATTGAACAAGATTTAAGACTGTCCTTTGCAATTTCCGAAATAGGCTGTTAACTTACAAAATATTACGAAAGGGAGAAAGACAAAGAAAAATACTCACGCGTCTTATACGTTCTGTAATATAGACAGACTTTGTTCCATAAAACTTCCTGAATCCTTTTCTTGTTAGTTCATGTCCTGTTGGCAAGTATACTCAGCAGTTAGTTCACGTACATGCTTTCGCTACCTAAATATACTTGAATGTAAATGGGTAAAGTGGCAAGTTGTGGAACCTATTATTGTTTATTCCTACAACCCACATTAAGACACAAGCCACAAATACAAATTCCATTAAGCGTTCACCTTATTCATAGAATATAAACCTTTTAGATTTTCGTTGAATACGTAATACTGATTTTATCTTTTATTCCATTGTCGCTCATTTTTATAGAATATTTTTGTTCAAATATGCACGCGATCAATGGCTTGTGATAAAAAAGACATTAGGTAATAGGGTAAAGCTTTTAAGATACAGCAGCCCTTATGATTGTATGTCTCCCTCTTTGTATATTGATATCCTATGTTATTTTTAGATTACATGGAATGGGCGCCTGTAAGATTAGTTGTCAGAGCAGGTAAGCAGCACTCCTCATAACAGCAGAAGCCACCAGCCTTGAGAAAACATAGCAATGAGAAAAATGTCGCCTTTGGGCAGAAATGTATGTGAAACACTTCTGATGCCTTTGCTTTTTTTAAATAGACTCAATTGTTGCCAACATTGCCATAGGTAAAGTTGATTTCCAACTAAAGCTGGGCACCGCAACCTGATTAGAAACTCATCAGAATCCAACTAGATATGAAAGCAAAATAAACCGACAAATTAAGTTTCTTTAAACAAGCATCTTCATACACCCACCCTACCTAGGACTGATGACTTGTTCATTGACTATAAGTTCATATTCCTGCTATCAGCATTCCTGGATTAGCTTTTCTAGGGCTTTCCTATGTTTCATCAGGTGAATTCCGGGTTGACACCTAAACCCGGACGCTTCCTACCTCATATTTGCTCCAACAGCATAGCTTGTAAAGTGACGTCAGACGTCCTATGTATTACGTGTTTAGACCACATCAGCCTATCTTGCACAGAGAAAATAATAAGATTAATACTAAGAGTAATTTTTGATTCACCTGTTTTATTCTTATGGTGATTATATGTGTAAAAGTACAACTGAAGCAATTACTTTCTATATTGATGTACTTACCTAAAATCAGATAATTGTTTCTTAATCATTAAGCAGTTTGTCTCCTGTTTAATGATAATAGTTCTTACCTTCTTTTTAAGAAATGTTAAGGCTACGCGAACGTCAGAACAACAATATTTATTGACTATCACTGATGTCAAGTATACTAAAACGATAATAAGGTCCTCACGTATAACCCTTAACATTTAATAACAGCAGTAATGCAAATGCAACCTCGCCCCGGGATCCTTTGTTAATGTCGTACGAATTAGGTCGTGAATGAAGAAACGCGTGCTTGAAGATTCATTCCAGGTAAAGTTGACTCAGAGTTATATCAATTTAACTAGGTGAATGCCAAGATGGTACCTGAACATTACGTTACTCATCCTTGGTCCCGGAAGAATGATCACAGGAACATAATTCCTTAAACGTCAGGCACTCAAACCTTACCTATCTGCATTTAACTCGTAAATGGAAATTAGAAAAACAGTTAGTGATAAAAATTATATTTATGTATGTAATCACATTAATCAAGATTCTTGTTTCAAATGCTTTAACTTGAAGAATCATTCAACAATTCTTGTAATGTTTCTCATTTTGTCATTAATGGCCTACGGCTTACCAAGAATACATCCCTCCTATCTCTGACAATATTTTGAAACAGGGAAACATTATGTACTAAATAAACGCGTTAATGTTCTAGAAATCACAAATGTTTCATTGAAACTTTAATGAAACTCGCCCGATTTCCAATAGGCAGTAAAATGACCCACCAGATGGTTAAGAAAAAGGAAGCACCAGATTTTTAGGATACACTACTAGTTTTAGAACATTGGTATTGTTGTTTATTGCGGTATTACGATTCCAAGAATGCTCCATGGACAAATCACATGTGAATGATCACCTCGTCTACATATGGTTGATCTCAGAAGCAAACATCAAGTGTCGTAGCATCAACGCACTCTAGTTTAAAAGCTTACTTAGGGCACGGGTGTAGTAGCCCATTTTCGATAATCGCTATGCGATATACCTTCAAATAACTATTATTCAGTACAGCACCGTTGTTATCCATAGCTGAGGTTCAATAATAAACCGCGTCTTATATGGTTCAAGAAAAAAGGTGTCAATACACATTGAATAGTTCGAGAACAGCTATCAAAGGTGATAACGCTTGTTTTCTGTCGATCTATACGGATGAGAAAGTCCATATGTGTTGAACATTGATGAAGAGGCACATTATTGCAAAATTGGACATGTCCTCATGCATGACTTGAAGCCAAGAACATTCTGGAACCGTGTGTAGATATTAAGAAAAAATAACATAAACTTCTGAAATAAAAATTTCCAAAATTCAAGGGTATTGTTTCTTCACTCAGAATAGCGTATGCATAAATTTTCTCAGTACTGAAACTTATTAAACCGCTTTGTTCTAAATGAAATTGTAAACATATTTGTCCAGAAAGGTCCATACACAAGAAGTGAAATTTCCTTAGAAATATTTCCCTGTTATTTTGCTGTTTCTATTATAAGATGTCTTTCTAACTTTCAAAATCCGGGTAGAAGCTCTAGTGAGATGAACCCTATAGATCGTAAACGGAAGCTTACTCTTTTATCTGGAAATACATAGTAGATCGAATCCACGATAAAACGATGTATTTATGACTGTGTTCCTCTGTCTGAATGTTACTTCATACAATAAAATATTTCACATTGGGAACCGACATTTTCATGTTCTTGATCTCCCATCTAAAACAAACTTCTAGTAAAATATTTGAAGTATTTGCCACTCTTCCATTTTAATACAGTTCTTGAAAATGTTATGCATTCTTAAGTGTCAAAGACTTATTAATTATAATTTCTTCTTGTAAGAGAATTTACAAGTAGCGCAAATCGGTTGTTACCCGTAATATGTCCGTTTGGTACACATCAGTTATGACTAACCTCGCACAAAGACTGGTCAATACTGAGATTGTTGAGAATGTTTGGACTCTCTCTTCTATATATTTCCCATTACGAAATGATATATTAAAATCTCTAACACAACGTATACAAGTATAATTTCCTAGTGGAACTAAATTAATTTCAACTTTTATTTAGGTTTTATTTCTTTCTTTACGTAATTCTTTTTCTTTACATAATATTACAAAAAAAGTTAATATAAAATCAACCGCAACGAGCATTAGCTCACACTAAGGGGCAATATACATATTGATAAAGAAAGGACCTAAAATGTACATACAGGAGGAAATTTCTCACCAAAATGTCAAGGAAATTAGTTAAACTAACTTCTATACATGTTGCAGAAAAATGTCTTTACCATTGTTTTTAAAATTTAATTTCTGTTCTTATATCCTTTATATGATTCGCTAAATTATTATAAGTTTGAATTAGATTATACTTAACTCCATTTATACCATAAGTTGTTGTATTATTAGTACCAATGCTTATTTGGTTCATCTGTCTTGTATTATATGTATGTACTTGTTTTCTCTTTACTAATACAAGATTGCTATGACTAAGTCCAGATATTGCTTCATGAACAAAGATACAAGAAAAAACCTTTAACAGCATTTCAAACGGAACAGTATTTGTCTCACAAAACAATTCCTTATTTGGATACTATAGATTATAGCCATACATTACTCTTATCGCTTTTGTTTTGGAGCGTTATAAGTTTTTGTAATTTAGTTTTATTTGTATGACCCCAAATTGTACATAATTATAAATTACTTTGTATATACGCATTATACACAAGATTTTTATCATTTATGCAGAAAACATTTTTAAAACAATTTATTATTCCAATTGTCGAAGTTATATTGTTTCTAAATCATAAACACGAGGTTCCCAAGATAGATGTTGATCTATTTTCAATCCCCGATACTTAGTACATTCAGCTCTTTTCAGTATTATATTTTGTGATTCAACTTTATCTGTAAGTTCTATCTTTGCTAAAGGTTTATGAAATATTATAAAGTGTGATTTTTCAGAATTTAACGACAAAACGTTAACACACTACCAATTAAATCAGATAAATATATCTTCCTCCATGTTTACCTTCAGTTGCTAAATTGAATCTGCACTACAGAGTCCGACAATTAAGTAATGAGACTGATTTCATTCTGACAAAACAAACAAAAGTAATTGAATAATACCTGTTTATTATTCGAAGTACATCTCTCCTGCATCAATACAACGAGTGGCACGATCACACAAGGAGTGGAATGACTTCTGCAACTCAGTTTGTGGTATGGCCCGTAATGCCGCTGTCACAGCTGCTTGGATGGCTTTAACCCTGTCGAAAAGTCGTCCTTTCAATGGCAACTTCAGCTTAGGGAACAGGAAATAGTCACAGGGGGACATATCTGGTGAGTAGGGGAGATGATTCAACACACACACTTGTTTTGTGGCCAAATATTCCGCAACAAGTACTGCTCGGTGAGCTGGAGCGTTGTCATGGAGAAGGAACCAGCTACCTGGGGTTGAGTATTCAGGCCGAACACGACGTATTCTCTTCAACAAACGCTCCAAAACACCTAAATAAAACTGAGCATTAACTGTGTGACCTTCTGGTACAAATTCATGATGAATGATACCCTTACTGTCGTAGAAACAAATGAGAATTGTACTCACTTTTGACTTTTGGAGACGAAGTTTCTTTCCTTTTGGAGAATCTGCAGACTTCCACTCGGTACTCTGACGTTTAGTAGCTGGATCATAACGAAAACACCAACATTCGTCTTCTGCAACAATGGACAGAAGGAAATATTTCTTCCTACGGCCAGTTGCAATGATGTCACGGGCGTAATCAACACGCGCTTGTTTCTGTTCATCAGATAATGAGTGTGGCACAAACTGCGCTGCGACCTTCTTCTTGCCTAAATCTTCCACTAAGATCTTACGAATTGTCTCCCTGTTAACACCAAAGTCACCTTCCATCATTCTCACAGTCACACAACGATCTTCTTGCACACGTTCACAGACCTTTTCAATCAGTTCCTCGTTACGAACATAAATTGGACGACCCGGCCGAGGTTCATCGTCAATCGATTCGACACCACTTTTAAAACTTTCATACCATCTAAATATCTGTGCACGAGACAAAGAAGTATCACCACACACTCTCCGCATCAACTCAACAGTTTCTGTGCCACTTTTCCCGAGTTTGAAACAGAACTTGATATTCGCCCTCTGCTCCATAACGCTGGCGTGACAAAGGCCTTTCACTTACTGCTGGTACTGACGTCATATTTCCCGTTGTGCTTCACGCGGGACCATGCGGTGTTGCCAGGTCGTAGATAAAGGATTACTCTCTCGAACTCACATATTGGTTTCTATTTTGCATTCTCTGTTTTGTCTGAATAAAATCAGTCTCATTACTTACTTGTCGGACTGTGTATAAAATATAGCACAATCATCGACAAATAGTATAACTTTTCCAACTTGATGACAAGCAAGGCACTATATGCTTTATCAATTACGTTTAATTCCCTACTAATTATATCATTTCTAACATAAATAGCTATACCACTATCTCGATTATAATCCCTACAAACACTACTTGGACTTTAAAATTTTCGGTCATGTAACTGAACAGAACTTAGTGTTTCCTTTATGGTGAAATTATACGAATGCGTTTCAGTCCAATTAGGCTGTCATGCAGCCCAGGTTAAGAAGTACCAGTGACATCCAGTGACTTCAAGAACTTTGAGAAAAGCAACGATCTTTCAATTCCAACCATTTTTGCTTGTGTGAAGGAGAGTTGAGTAATCATAAGAAATTGAGACTCCAAACTATTAAATCTATCCTCATCACTTCATCAAGTTTATGTGAGTGTTTTTTTTTTTTTTGTCAATGTTTGTTATTTATTTGTTATTTAATGTTTGAGAATTGGAGTAATGACACGATATGTTATTTTAGCTTATGTATAGTTGTTGAACCGATGCAACGATAGACATGACTCGCTGGTATGTTTTTATAATTCCGAAAATGAATTTTTATGTTTTCTGTAACCCCATTTCAAATATTTCCAAATTTTCTTTAGTTTAGAATGGTCCAGTGCTTTCAGTACCAACAATCTCGCCATGCCGTATAAATTAGTAAGTTAAGCGACTCTACCATCGTGCTACGTTTCCCCTCTCCATTTAATTTACATATTACTCTCCGAGGATTTAGTGGGTGTTGACAATTTATTTTCGCGGAGATAACAGTACCGTATAGTATCAACTATTGCCCAGGAAGATGTTCTGGACATAAATTATGGTTTGAAGATAAATACTAGGAAACCTACTGTGAAATGTGCCCAACCCACCGTTAGATGTCCAGTCCTTATGAGTAGAAATGAAGTTTCATAGTGGAAACAGCTCGGTAATATTGCTTAACCGTCAAGGATCGAGAGCCCGTAGTGGACGCCATATGTAACGAGAACGCGCCAGAAGTCCAATGGATGGCGCGCTAGTTCTTTGCACAACTATTTTACTACCTAGCACTGAAGGTAGAGTGAAAGTAGAACTATATACAAACGCACATTCTTGTAGTTTTTCTTCATACTAATAACCTTTAGCTTTACAGTGTAAAACGGAGGTTCCTTGAGGTTGCAACCTCTGCATCATTCCGGAGATATCCTCCCTGAGTGAAATCTCCTCTCGTCATAATAGATGTATGTTCAACATCCAGTGGAGACCCCTTCCCAAAGGATGTTCTCTGCATGCATAGAGGCTACCCATTACATGCGAATCATTCTGGAAGAAGGTTCCCTAGGAAGGTTGTCGTTTTCCTTTAGACGACAAGGTGTCTACCAAGCTGCATCATCTTCTTCAATAACAACGAAAGGAGATACCCAGATATGGAGAATTCTCCCATTAACATTTTAGAAACTGCCATTCTTAACACGTGAGAGAGCGTAAAGAACCAAATGACCTTGTCGGTTGCTGAAATTTCCACGGTTCGACAGATAGACAGTGCTGCGATTTCATTAATGATTTCCTTACACCTGCGAAGATAAGTGCTATTACAACATGCGTAAACAGATTACATCACCTCTGGCTGAAAACGAGACAAGCTAGAAATAAATAAAAGTCTTTACTAATTTCTTTGCACACAATTTACTCTACAAAGACAATGTTACAATCAAATTGCTTGGCTCAATTAAAAGGAAACAAATCTGAACATTACGGTAAAGATGCAAAATAAATATAATTGATGTTTTGTGCACGTGGTAAGCAATTAATTGTAAATTTATCTATGTGAAGCGATATCTGTAATAGGAGCTCTAATCTACTGCAGTCAGTTAACTGTTATTTACTTAAAAATAAATAGCACTAATGCCTCTGTAACTTTAAAACCCACTTATCTCGAAATGTGTAAACAATTACATAAAAATGCAAGTGCGGATACTTTTTGGACCCAAGTCTGTTAACAAATTCTGATTTTAGATCACAAAAAATCATCTTAAATTTTACATATCAACGGTACTTTGCAGCTATCTTGTTTCTCTAATATATATATTATACGAGATATGAGGTAGCTGCAAAGTACCATCGATATTTGTGAACAATGTTACTTAACGTGACACAGCAACCAACCTCTTCTGTTGCAGCTCAGTTGCAATAGAGACACTAGACGGCGACATCGTCAAATGCAGTGACTTCTACACTGTCACTAATGAGTAAAAGAGTGATGGGTGTTGTTAAAGCTATCTTCACACAAATAGCTCAACAACTTCTTCTGTTTTGCTGTACGCGAGTATGGTAAACGTGAATGTTGATAAACTTTGTTAAACTTTATTTTGTATGGGCCAGTGTAGTAACTGTTGACTTCGGCCTGTCACGATTATTCTCAATCAAGTTCTCAATCCACACTCATGCCCCTAACGAGACACGAACCCAGGACCTTCGAAGCGCTGGTCTAACGCCTTAGACCGCACGCCTACCCGGTAGGCACCTGATTCTTAAGGGCATAGAAATGTATCAGTAAGTTGTGAATAATAGTATCTAGCTGAATATTATTCATCTTCTGTAGAGATAAATTTGCAAGGTATCTTTAGAGTTTAATATATAGGAAATCGACAGTGAGTTCAATACGACCTTGTATGTAACATTTGACTAATTTCCTTGTAAAACCCGAAAACGGTGTGTTAGTAAGAACTAAAAAGAAATTTTTAACATATCTTATAGTCAACACTTCTCAGGAACCAGTAATATTTCTTGAAAAAGAATTGAAAGTCATTATTTTACCTTACAGCTTTCCCCATTAACTTTAATCGTTCTTTCCTGTCCCTACACAAAGAGAATAATATTAAACTACATATTTGCTTTTAAAAGTACACAACTTTTATTCACATTTCGATATTTCAATTAAGCAATGATTCGTTAACCTTGTCACTATTATAATGTAAGTTAGTACGTCCATTGAGATACACTCCGATAAAAGACTGGTCTTGGCCAACAACTGTAAAGTTTTAAAGTCCTTTGTCAACTTTGCAAAGTTTATAGAGATAATGTAGTGAGTGAGGATAGTGTGAGTAAATATCATGTGTTCAAGAATTGGCGAAGAGATGTCGACAGTGAGAATACAAGGGCCCGGTGGACTGTGGTAAGTGATGTATTTGTTAATAATATTAATAAAATGGTTCAAGGGGCCAGCCCCGCCTTTACACAATTCTAAAGCTTTCTGGTTAGTTTTCACTTATGTTTTCTTGAAGTGATTACCGAAGCGCTATACCATGTACAATTATATAGCTATATAGCTTGTCGGATTACCAATTGCTTTGAACGGCATTTGATGCAAAGAATAATATGACCGTCACTGGCGGATACATGTTGATGTAATACACTGCTGTCAAACATTGCGCCGTTCTCTAAAACAACTCACGCTCCTCATTAAAACGGAAGTTACTTTACTGATGGAAAATCCCAAACCCTCTTAATTTAAGTAATGATGATGATTTATTAATTTATTCCATGACTTGGATTACACTAGCAAGGTGAGGACTATTAGACTCTCTCTTATATCGAACTAGTACACAAAGTTACGTGTTTTCTACATAGATTTTCTACATGCAGATTATGGGCAAGTAAACAGATGGTGGTTTGCCATTGCCAAAGAAACCTCCAGGTGATCATGGGCTCAGAAACCAGTTGAGGCTCCACCGAGAATCAAACTCTGGACTCCTTGATTACAAGACAGCAAGCTGTAACACTCCACCACAAACGGACACTATTTTGAATAGGAAAAAGTAGATATTATGAGATATTGACTTATTTTGTCCTGACGTTCATTTTGTTTGCTCTGATCCAAAGATAATCTCTAAGCTTGTAAATATTGAGGTCTTAATGTATTATTTGATTTTTGGTAGTCTTTAAACGTGTGTAAATTTTAGTGCAGGTTCTAAAGTAAGTATGTAAGTAAGGAACTTAAAGAAATGGAAGGTAATTGTCAAATTGTAATCATTTTAAACAGATCGATTTGTTTTACAACTTGCATGTATTATTAACAAACTTGCATGTATTATTATTTGTGTAAAACACTTTCATCTCAATAAGAATAATTATATTTAAATATCATCAAACTTGGAGGATAATACATAATTTTTAAAATAAGATATGTTCATAAATGTGTTAGTAGAAGCTTGAAAGAAGATCTGCCTAGGTTAACGTAGAGATAGAGAAATACCTGATAACAAGCCAAACATAATTCGACACCACTTGTGACATTATGTATCGATATACCACGTGATTTGTGACGATACTGGCGTTACCTTGAGCGCCTGTAACTCCGAAACTATGCATGCCAAGAAATTTATTCAAAGGAACTTTTTTCCTTCTTTTGCTGTACAGTAAATAATCACCGTCAGAAGTTTGCACCACTGTTTCATGGACACCCTGTATATCGCTCTAAACGGAAGCATAAGATTCAACAAACTAACGCTGAAAGCAATCATGCACGATTGTGGAGTAATCATGATATACAACAGCTTGGCAATTAGCTTGTAACACCAAGAATTGTAGTAATTTGGTTCTGAATTTGAAGTGAAAATAAATTTTATTTACAGTGTAACTGATGATCACACTGGCAACACACTACGCTCTTAATTTTCTTCATCCACACTTACCAACATAAGTACTTTTGCCAAACTAATTTTTATTAGCATCTATTTTCACAAACTACGAACAGCGTATGGAAATCATTGAAGTAATTTAAACGTAAGGTAAAAACATATTACGTTTGCCCCTAATGGAGAGGCTTGTCAGCACGGATTTCAAACGATATGGCCCATATTCCATGTGTTGGGGTAATTCTTTTCTCACAAACTTTTTAATTTCAGCCTAGTAAATCCAAGAAATAAATTAAATCTTTCTTGTTTATTACTTTCACAAAATACGATAAAGTTCAAGGGAATGATTCTTATTACGTATTTAATCAAACATTGATTTGTATTACATTTTAATGAAATAGAATGTAGCAAATGTCTCTTTGAATATAAAACGTCAACCCATAATTCACTAGGAAACAAATTCTTCTCCACTATTTGGTTTCCAAATACTTTAAAAATGGTCTGAAAGTTCATGATATCGTACTACATTGGTCTCAAATTAATCACACCTTGTTCTATATGGCAATTAAGGCAGAATACAATCTCTGCCAGAGTTTATGTAAATAAAGAAAATAAAAACCACACGGAAAGAAGGTAAGTCACGATTTTGTTGGTTTTACACAAGAATGGTTTAAAAGACTAAAGTAAAGGATTGCTTGTAATGCACGGACATTGCACCTTCTCCTTGAGTATGTTTATTGGTTAACAATACGCTTCAACGACCAAACAGATGGGACTTATATATCAATGTGGCAACGCATAAACAAAGGACGTGTTTCCCTATAGTCATCAAATATTAATAAATTACAATAAACAGAATCTTGAAACTGCAATATAAGAATACTCAATTTACGTTAATTATCTGGAACTTTCTTTAATACGATATGACGAGCGCAAATACAAAACTAGTTATATCAATTTAGGGGAGGAGATGAGTTATCGCTACCACAGAGTTACGTTTTCTACACATGAAACTATAATATTTGGCGCATAGGCTTACAAAATGATATATTTTGGCAATTCTAATATTGCAAACATTTTGCGAATAATGCAGAATGGACCGTAGTTCTATATTATTTGGTTTATTTTACCAGACATTCGCCCTCAGGGAATTATTTTTGGTCCAAAACAAAACCACATTATTTTCAGACAAAATTTGATTGCGTTTATTTACTCCATGGATTAATAACTTGAGATGGCAGGTATTTACAAATATACAAACTACTGAATACCATTCAAACAGCAAAAAGAATTAAGTTGACGAAAGAGGGACTGTGCAAGAAAATGTTAATTAAAGTCTTAGTAAAACAGTTTCACTTTAATGTGAGTTGTTCTTCTATTTCACTCTCTAAAAGGGGTCATTTACTTCTGTTCCTGCAACAAGAAAACCTTCGCAGCCTATGCCAGAGCTCACAGTAAAATATATTGATTTTTTTTGATAGAATTGAACTGAATGACAGAGAACACCCAACACTATTATTCTACAAGGAACTACAATAATCACCAACTTAAGAAGAAAATGATGTAGCTCACTAAGACTGTAATTGTGTTGATTTTGAACCCCCCTCAGAAAATCGATATCAATTTTGCAAAATCAGCAGTTTAGGTGAGAAGGGCATTGACTTAATTACTCAACACAAAAAAATGTACAAAAGTAAGTCTTTTGTTATTATAATCATGTGACAATATATTATTTTTAACGCCATTTGTAAAATATATTCCATCTGTATGAGTTGTCTTGACCACTGTGATTTCATAATTTGACATAACTTGTTCAAATGTAATATATACTCTCATCGGGTTTAAGTGTAAACGAAGTATTTATTTGACACAGTTTTGTGGAAATCAAGTTATACCCATTTTTGAAGTCAAATAACTTGATAACGGAAGAATATTGAAGGGCAATAATTTCTCCCCAACCTTGTTAGTACATCGGTAATTGGATGGAAAAACATCCTTGTGAAATAAATTGTAAATATATGGTGTAGAATATTTTCCTTATTTACTGAAAAATAGACTCGGGTGATATCACTTGTTTTGCATTTTAGATCTTCACTCTGTAGGTTTTCAACAGACAGGTATTGTTTATACCTGTCCTAAACCTTTGATATCACGTTCCTCGGCAAGCACCTATTACTGCTTCTATAAAGATGATAGAAAGCAGGGAAACGAAGTAGATAGCTCTAGAAAAGCGAGGATGGGTAAGTGAAGGAATCGAATGAGATCTTCCTCTCAAATGATTAAATGTCCTGGATAGTAACCATTAGTCCTGAGTGTTTTCGTTCTCATTGTTAGCATTGTTATTATACGACAATATTAACGAAATTCTAAATACATTAAACCTCGGGATGGTCAAGAGGTTAGCACACTTGCTTTTTGTATGCGTGGTCATGGGCTCAGTTACTGCTTGGGTCTTTTGAACCAAATGGTTAGAAGTCCACTTTACAACAACCTGTTGGTCCCGTCCTTAAAAATCTCATCAACTTGTTAAGGACATTAATAACAACTCAATTGATGTAAATATTTTAATAACCAAAATGTATTTTAATAATCAAATTACAAATGAAACCAGATTTGATTTACAACGCAGTTCTACAAGTAAGCTGAAAACAATTCTATTATAAAAGAAACAGAACTTAGAAACAAACCAAACATTAAAACCATAAACATTGGTGCAAACCGAACCAAAGACAATGAGTTGCGAGTATATTTGTTTGTTTCTGAATTTAATAAATATCCATCACGTAATTGCAATTTGAATATCATTTCATTCTCCCACTTGAGGTGGATCCCAGACTCTACAGTTCTTGGTAAGAAACTATTAAGTTCAGGAGTCAGAGGAGAATGCTTCCTACAAAAGAATGAGAAATATTGCACAACAATGGGCTGTTCAACAATATGAACCAAAGACTGCAAATTCATTTCACTAATCATATATTCAAGGAAAATTAATGGTTCAAAAACAACAACATTCCTCTCATCTGCTACTTGTTTCAAAACATTATTAACATTCCACTCTGTTTGGTATCTTCCTTTCATTCTTTCAACTGCAGGATTAGTAGAGTGTTCAATAACTGGGTGATACACTGGGAAACTTTTCACTACAAGATTACTGTCTGCTACATTTTCTAAATTATCCATTTCTGAATAGTGCAATGGTACTGTAAGAATCTTCGCTATATGTCCCTGGTATATACAGCAAATAACTAAACTGAATACTGAAATATTTATGAACAAAACCCTAAAAGATAAAGCTCGAGGTTGAGTAACAGAAATTTGAAGGAAAACAGATAACACGTATATAAATGGATTGTTTTGTATCATGCAAATCTCTTTCTTTATGGACATTTTGTGGAACATCCTGAACAGAAATTCAGTGACGACAATTGTCACAATTATCAGACTCCATACAGTTCTGTCAAAGCCTGAAAGTAGAGATATTATCAGAGAAATTTCTGTTGCCCTCGGTACAGCGAATACTAATGGGGAAAAATATACTGTTTCAATGTAATCAAAAACTTCAATATCTTCCATGTTAAGTGGTAGAACGTTAAGGAAAATATCTGCGTGTCCCTCTACTAGATTGGAGAGAAAAATGTCCCAGGTTCCGTTTGTGATATTAGCCGGAATCCAGTCTGTATATTTTATTTTCAAATTCTTGTATTCAGTAAATAGTTGGATACAATTTGCATTTATCCCTCCTGTTATTACAGGTCCCTTTGAAACGTGATCATCAGCTGTTTGTTTAGTCTGTTCCATTAACACGAAAGGAAATTTTTGAATACCGTACGCCACAATAGTTCTGTTATGATATAGTGTTGATATTATATCTGGAAATAGCGCTTTCAAATAACCAATCCTTTCATTACTTTTGCAAGGTTTTACTTCTACAAGGGATTTGTTGTGGTAATTATAAGTTAAAATGCTAATGCTACAATCATTGTCGAAACTATTTTGTACTATGAATGTATTAAAAATGTTGTTAGACCAGGCTTCTTGGAAAACTTTATGCTGTAAGATCTTCGACAATGGTCTCTTTGATATCACCAGAAAAGCTTTATTGCTTGGATTACAAAAGGGTACACTTTTTATGGTTTCCATTCTTTGTTTAAAATCTGCTTTGTCATTGGGGAAGACGAAGATGGTGTTCGATTTAGGGTATTGAAAGTTATTGTGAACATTTTGGCTGAGAGGTGTGGAAAGGTTTCTTCGACTGATCAGATAAACTGATTCTCGCTGAATGAAACTAAAGACTTCAGAATGAAATTCACCAATCACGGTCTCATCAACAAGAGCATTGAATCCAGTATTTAGTATATCCAACTTATCAATCAATCTTAGACAACCCAGAACGAAACTTTCTTCCTCTTGTTCAGTGTCCACAAGGGTTCTGAGATGAGATGCTTCCGTGCCCATCCACAGAATTAGAGTGAAAAAGCCGCAAAACAGAATTCGTCTCATTTCCGGAAGATTGTATCCTGGAAAAACGCACATATATATATGTAAGAAAATGACGTTTTAACTTAATTGAATAGACAAAAGTTACATATAAATTTATGACAAAAACGAACAAATTTTATCATGCTCATATGATCAATTCCACCCATATACCGTGCTCATATATCCATAATTTATTCCGGGTCATTACACAAAATTGAGATGATGAAGTATAAGGATTTGGATTTATTTTCAAGGCCTTTAGGTAACTCTGTTTCAGGCCGAATGAGGAGTAAGTGATTTACTTTATTCGTAAACCAGAGGAAGATATTGAACATTGTTCACTGAATGGAATGTGTCGTGACCTGAATACACTCTAAAGACTGCTTTGAAACTTATATTTTCTGATTTTCAGAAAATGTAAAAACACACGTGGTGGAAAGGATAGTTAAAAAGGAAAAAGACAAGGCAGTCTTAGTACGTATTTGCTTGATACATTACCAATTAAAATTGTATATCAATATCAGCGATTAATATAACGTATTGTAGTTGAAGTGGAAGGCAGCTCAAAATATAAAAAAATGATAAAAGAGCAATTCTATGTAATAGTCTGTGATGGATAGGGAACATAATTTCGGGGACAACTATTTGAAAATCTAACGCACTAGGAAATGTTTAATCTCAAGACGTGTTACAATTAGTGTACACTAACGTTTTAGGTATACAATATTGTACATATACCGTAACAAAATAAATTATATTGTAACTCTTTCCAGCTATTATAATATCTTATCATTTTCCTAGCATTCACATAGTCTTGTTAACTTGTATGTATAACTCTTGACAAATTAATCCGAGGTTTGACATTCTGGATTATGGAAAACATATAAAACAGTGGAAAATCTTACTATTAATAACAATTTTTATCCAAATTTAATTGTGTACTACAAATAACATTGATGTGAGTATATTACAGTGTAGTATGCTAAGTGTCAAGGAAATTACGGTAATACTCGCCCTTCCTTAATTGTAAATTCAAAGTCCTTTATGTTAATCATAAAACCATGGGGTCTGAGTACCTATACTTTTACTTTTCACTTTCAGTTTGTACATATCGTATAGCATGCATACAAATTCAATTCAATTTCAACAAATTATAGTCGAGGAAAAATCGGGACGAAACAAATATATAAATTAAAACAAGAACATTCAACTATTGGGACTTTTACTACTGTCTTAGTATTACGTCTCGTGTATATATAAAGAAACTTCCTGTGGTGAAATTTGAACACTTGTCGATATTAAATTTTAGAACGTGCGAGCATGAACCAACTATGTCACAATGCCAACACCAAACACTGAATATAGCATTGCAAATTAAAACAATAAATGCTACTGTATATACATAGTATTTTTTGTTATTATCAGTACGTTTGTGGTGTTCAGATTCAAGTATGCTGTGCGAATGGGAAGAGTTGTATACTAGAAATTTCATCAAGATGACGTATATGTATACTTTTCTCCTCTCGTTTTCTGGCTTTAAATTTCAAAATAAAACCCCTTAGTATCGCAAAGCATTAATTTAAAGGCCTTAAAACTCGATAGATTGAAATGTTCAATCTCTTATGATCGTGGAAAGAAAAGTCTTCGCAATTTACCATTATGCCAAGATGGAAAGTCAAAGTTAAAAAGTCGCAAGATGCAATCTTAAAACAGGCCCCTAAGTTCCTTATTTAACTATTGTGTGACTTATAATGGAGTATTACTTACTTAAGAAATGAAATCACGAGAAAAACGAACGTCATTAGACATTGGCTTGAAAATTTTCAAGCTGTACATTAAATAATAATAAATGATTTTATATAACTGATAAACGTGAATATAATCACACATACCTTCAATTTATTTATTTAAAACAAAATCATTGTGCGTACGAGATAAAACTAAACTAATGGACATTCACCACTTGACAAGAACTCACGACGGTTACAACGAAATTTTATGATTTTGAAGTGTCGGATCCCAAGATCTTAATACAGTATAAAATATTTACATTTTAATGTGATTGTTATTTTTCTGACGCCATATTGGAAAATTCTTTCTTGGGTTATTTATCGCGTACTAATTATCAAATTGTTCTGCAACAAACAATGTTTTAATCAGGTTGAAAACTTTTTTAACTCCCCAATACGTCATGACACTACTTTAGCCGCCATTTTGAATTTTTGTTTTAGAGATTGGTAGTAGTAGTGGTAGCAAGATTAACAATAGTTGTAGTAGTAGTGATACATATAATATTAGTAGATGTACCGAGGTAATCTACATTATTCAGAGTAATAGTAGTATTAGTAGTAAAACGAAAGTGGTGATAGTAATAGTAGTAGTAGCAGCAGAAGCAATGCTGGTAACAAAGAGTCTGATCTTCATTTGTTAACTCTCCCTCAATTGTTGAGTTACTTCAGAACTAGTTTACTATTCAAGTTGACACACACAATATATTAACTTACTTCAAGTTAAACAGTATGTAAATACATCTTGTCTAATGGCATCTCAATATCAAATTATAATGCCCGTCCTTTTCCTCCAAACGCGATACGAATAAAAAAAAATGTTGCAACAAATACTACGTAAGACATGATATTGATTGGTTGGTGACGTTCCCACTTAACATATTCTTTGCTTACGTTTTGTAGTATTTATTGTATAGGCGAAAACAAGACATCAATCCACGTCAATAATAATGTCTTCATTATAACATTCTCTTATGAATATGAAAATGACAAGCGCATTTCTCAACAGTTCCACAGTCAGCAGCACAAAAGAAAAGATGTATTAATGAATGAGACAGCAATAACAAACACCTGGTAAAGAACAAAAATAAGATAATTGCCTATTTGTTGATTTAGTTTCTCTGTGTACTGCACTTGGTTCGTTGTTTGATATTAACAAGAAAATAATTGGAATTATTATTGGTAATCTTGTTTCTACTTCCTATTTCATAAATTTATAAAAGGAAAATACAAGCTATTGATAGTTAATGTAATTTGTGTGAGCACTCTTCAATTGTTCTTTTTTCCTCTTGGAAATGTGTTTAGAATTGGAAAGGTTTGTAGTATTCGTTTTAATTTGTAATTAATTATCGATGGCATGTGCGCTGAAATTGTACTTTTGGCGGATCTTCCAATTAAAGTAATTAACGGACAATGCTTTGTTAATAACTGATAAAATTACTTGCTAATTTTCATGGCAAAACCACAACTTTAACAGAATGTAGCCTACTGAGGTACCCGTGTGATCTGAGGTGTTAGGCCAGCGTCTCCAAGGTTGAGGTTCGAATCCCGTCAAGGGCACTATTTTTTTCTGGATTATTACAAGGGACTTTCATATGCGTGCCACTAAGCGGTCGTACCTCAATTGGTTGAGCCTTTCATTCGTATTCGTGAGGATCTGGGATCGATACCACGGATCACAATCCTGATTGATGTATTTCCAAGATTTATCTGTCATGCCCGGCAAATGTCGTTAACCCATCCGTTCGCTACCCTACACTACTCTACCCCATCCTGAGCCATAGATGTATAAACGCCATAAATAAATTCAAATTCGTATATATTCTGGGTTCTACCTGGGTTCACTTCACACCCATGAAGATCTCACAATTTGGCTCAAGAATTTTAATAGAAATATTATATTCCAGGTGAGCATAGACATGCTTGAACAATGAACATCCTGGTCAACACGTTCATTAACTTAGTTCCTCAACTTAATTAAATCTAACAAATCGAGTACCATCCGCTGTACCAATTTTCATTGTGTTTGTTTTATATTAAGATGAGTGAGCTGTCATTTTACTTGGCTTCCCCGTAATATGTAACACTAAAACTGTTTTAACCGTTGCATTGCAGAACTCGGAACTTTGGTGGAACATGACGTTAAACAAATGCAATCCGGCGTAATATATGTTTATTTAAAAAAAACTTACTGAGAGAGCTAGCATTGTCTTCGCCCCGTTAATAATAATCATCGTGCCCTCATCTTCTTATAATTTTTAATCGTTGCACTGCATACAGCGAAAGTTGGGTGCAAAACATTGCAAGATGCATGCTAAATGATATGAGTTAAATTTGATCAGATGGGAACCACATTAATGTACGTCCGGGCAGAACGTACACATAGCCCGTTGAATCAATTAAAAGTAGGTAACTACTATCGTAAAGGTATATGGTGTTACGTTACTTCGTACTAGCTCAATCTCGATATTTATTAGATATTCCATATAAATTTTAATGTTCTTACTCTCAGGGTTATATTCAAAATATTTAAAATCTTATATGGTGTGGTATAATGCTGGATCTAGCATATTGTTATCACAGGTAGATGTAGAGGGTGATCAATGGCTATACATGCATCATGCTGCCCACTATCTGAAGTGAGCGGCGGAAAGTAACGCTGGCTAACATGCGTGATGAGATGAAGATGTACGAAATAACGTATCGAAACTTCACCTATTCTACTGGCTGAAGTGGGACTAGGAGATGCTTCGGTCGAAGCCCAAAGAATACTCTTTCATTTATAGGGATATATTGCTCATATACTATATGTATATCCATAGAGGTAATTAATATATTTGAATGTCTCTTTAGATATCACTTCTTGGAATAATAAATGTCTTTTATTTATGTCACAACATTCAGCATAAAGATTTCAATAAACGCTTTTGAATTAATTATTTCTTATCACAGAATTTTATACATCGCAAAACATTCTACATTAAAATTTATTAGTATAAAAAATAATTACTAAATCCAAACATTAGTTTATATAAATGAATGGGGAGGTGCCATAGGTGACTGAAGGTATAATACATAAAGTGCACATCTCGCAGAATGAGAGCGACGTCACATTGGCGATATTATTTTTCAAGACGACACTAGGGAGATTATAAAATTAGATATTCGCTTTGCTGTTTTTAATATGCATAACATTAATTATTTGTTATTCTAGAAAGAACATTCGTAGCCGAGAATTTTAGGACAAATACTAATCGTTGTTAATCTACTATACTAATAGATTATACGTAGTTTTGCATATGGTTGTTTTAATGAGTTCTTCGTACTCAGCCGTCAAGTTGAAAGCTTATTGGAAATAATGGCATTTGCGGTTTATAATTGATATTTGACTAAAAGCTGTCTACTTAAAGCTGTTTCCTTTTGAGCAAGTAAACTAAAACACTGTCCAACAAATAAATGAATTCCTATTGTGTACTCCTTCTCGGAAATATAGTAAATTAGAAGGTATAGTTAATAGTTTTCTGTGTAGTCAAAAGTCTTATATTAAGACCTCGACAAATGTTTTATATATACATTACTGTCGGTCGTAATTAATTATTCAAACATTAAACAGGTGATACAAATTCATGCAACATAATCCATACATTCCTTCTAGTATTTTTCCTGATAGTAACGTAGCTATTACAACCAAAGTAAATATTTTAATATGTTACAAGTAAGAGCAAGACCATTATATTACTAAGAAACATACCTGTATAAAAGAGTTTGTTACAGTAACTTACTCATTTATCAGTGTAGCTGATACTCAGCATGTGATACTGATAAACATTTAACATTATCTGATATTGAATATATTTTCTGGTGAACTTAGCGGTAATACGTTAAAGAACAGTTTTCCTTAAAGCGTATAACTTTGTTCAACGCCTTTATATAAAACTATGTTTTTAAACAAAGACAAATTCTCAGCATATGTGTTTGGTAATCTGATGTTTCTGTCACCCAAAATAATGAACTAACTTTGTTTGAAACTTATTTTATATCAGGTTTCGCTTTCAGCGCCTTACATAACACTATGCAAGTAATCATGTGGATGGTAAAATCATTGTCGGTTACACTGGCCTCATATTATATCATCATAAAACTATTGTATTTAGTGCTATAGATTCTTTCATATTTTCTATAACTCTGTATATGTTAACAAGAAAAGCATGAGCCTACCTTAAGGTTTAAGTCATCCCATGTTTAATCTACTGGGTGGTAACGTAATCCAGCAAACGACTTCAAGGTAATAGTTTAAGCTAAAAATGAGGAAAATGATATAGTCAACGGCGTGGAAGAAAATTTGGTCGAGTTTCAGAGTTACAATTTCTTGAATGCTTGAAAAAATGAACTCTATAACTACCGTCAGCTTACAATCTTACAAAGAAGAACCTGTGATGATGCAATGTTTACCATGGCAAAATGAGAACACCCAGACGTGTGGCGTCACATCACAACATATACACTCTCATGACATACGTCTTTAAATATAGCAAAGAAAGTTTGCCGGACTTAAAAGCTTCAGCCACGAATTTTTACTCATATACAATTTGCACGACGTACCACAGACGTATATAAAACAATAACAATATAAATAAACCTACAAAGACATTACAATCTGAACAAACTAGGATACCAGATAACTTTAATCGTAACAAAGTGATTATTCATTTTAGGTTTACACATAAGTCAAAGGATAATACGTAAAATTATACTACAACAATAAAGACGAAATTTCCTCTAGCTAACTTTGGATCACGGTAAATGTTAATGCGCATGTACAGGAACCCTAAATTGGAAAAGGGTGCTAACTACACGGAATATTCTAGCAGATGACTCATATTCAAAGAGATGGAGTTCGTGGTTCAAATCCAGATTTCGCAATTCATTGCAACAGTTGTTTAGGTGTGTTAACAATGGCATACAAATTGACTAAAACAAGTATTATATTTTTTCTTTGGTATCATTTATAAAGATTTTTTTTCGCAAAATCAATATAAGAATGTATTGTATTATACTTTCAAGATAAACCAAAGAAATAAATACCCTACAGTATATTTGCAATTCTGAAATTTACCTATAGACGAAAATGAATTCATGTTCCAAATATGACGTTATTATTGGTATATTAATACCTTAACGCAGAAATACGTGGACGGGAAACGCCGTCTTCTAGACCTGCTAAAGAAATTACTCTCTACACCTTACGTTTACTAAACAGTCACCTACCATTTACAGGCAGTTGCTTCAGTTAGATATAATCAACATGTCATGTAATCAAAATGACCATTCACTGTTATTATGTTGTTTACCTATGCCTTGGTTTACAAGAAAATAATTCAGAAACCATCTGACATATTTATCTGCAATTTAAATACTCAATAACTTCTGCTCTCCGCCAAGGAAATTTGAACAAATATTTACGTATGATAACCTTACTACTTAAATCGATATCCAAGATGTAAACACGTAGGGTATATAACGAAAATAGAACATAAATTGATATATTTTTGGCATCATGTTTGCAGTTTCAATTATTAATGACCTGTCGTCTTACTTGTTTGTCTGCCACAACTTTCATGGAACGAGTATCTTTCAAACTCGTTGTGATGCACAATTAATTATAATAATATCGAGGAATTTTTAGAATATAAACAACTTCTTAAATTCTTCTAAAGTTAAAACTCGTAGAGGGAGTCGTTCCTCAACTATTTATTAATGATCCACCTATAAGTTACTGACCGGATCAAAATATTATGTTTTCTTTTCTTTTGATAAAATTAAAGAGTTTCTTTACACGTTCATAATTGCAGGTATTAGAATAGATTTCGGGGTTAGTGTGCTATAAAAGCGTATGTCTGAATTGCCTGAAACAATCAACATTTGTCATTAAAATGACGAACTAAGAGAAAACATAAAATATATGTTTAATATTAATAGTATTAAAACGGAACCCTGGTATACGAACGCTTCTGTATTTCAACCATTTTGTTTGGAAAAATATTTCGTGAGAACAAAAATTAATTGACTAACGTTTTCTCGGTTTGCGGATAACGTTGCGTTAATAATAGTCTCTTTGCACCTTTTTCTCCGACGGTGATCAAACATCAAGAAAATCCTTGGAAAATCATTTGAACCGTACCAAATAGTTTTAAAGATGGCAAAGTTCCATCTCACTTCAGGAAAGTGTTAAAACAGACACAGACACAAGCTTTATTTTATATGTTGTTAGGGAGACAGAATTCGAGTGTCTCAAGGAGGTTTTAATATGAAAACCAGCCCGTCACTGGGGAAAAGACTTCTTTTCGATTGAAAGTGAATGGGATAACTCGTAGTAGGCTGAAACTATGTAATATTTTTTTGGAGTCCACCATTTTGAATTCAAGATGCTGCTTTTGAAGACATTTTGTGATATTGTCGTAGCCTGCTAGTGATGATCTACCGTCAAACAAAATTTCGTTTTTCTAGCTGCAGCCGTTTAGGCTGTGTATTCTATATAACAATGGGTTTGGCTTCCAGTTTGGTTCCAAGATGGCGACTTTCTCAAAATTTTGTAATATTTGCTTAATCTGCTGGTGATGATGCACCTTCATACCAAATTTCGTTTCTCTACCTCTAACCGTTTAGCCTGAACATTGACAACTAAAAGTGTTCGTTTTCTAGCTGAGACATACCAGTTCTTGCAGACTGAATTGTTTTCAATCTCAAGAACGAAAAGGCAGAGAAGATATAACTTATTACGGAGAAGAAAAAGGAAAACTTCGCAAGGACAATTAACTCCCACTTTAAGAACGGTGACTAGTCTTTGAAACAGTAAAATTTATTCCTGCTCCTGCCACTTGCAGTAAACTATTAACTTCTTCACTGGCACATTGGAGTAAAATGTGCAGTTATTTCAAGTAATTATTGGTTTTATAGTTTTGATTTAAATTTTATGTATTAAATGTACTGTTGTAGATTTTGAAATAAGCTACAGTTTGCGTGTCTAACTATTAACAAAACTTTAAATGATTTCTTATTTGAACATATACGCTTTTCAAACATATCAATCTTCTCTAACAAACAAACTTCATAATCCAATATTCGACTTTGTTCTGCAGTACACGGAGAAAAGCTCACAGTGAAAATAATCAAATGGAATGAATAAATCACTGCCGTCAATAATTACTTCATTTTATTATTTAATTAAAAATATTAACGCTCTTAATTTTTGCATAATTGAAGAGAGGATGTTCATTTTAAAAATGAGTTTGCAGCTATGACAAGTAGTAAATATTGACGGCTAACCACTAAGAAAGGCTCAAATCAAAACCACAAATAAACCATAAGATAGAACGGGTTTTAGAATGCCAAATACATGGGAGTAAATGGATGAGTTTGATTTTAAATTTTGTTTTACGAAAACTCATCTTTAATGTACCAGGCCGCCCTTCTTTCCTTGTAGTCTTCAGTTGTTAACTACGGGATCGGATCAACGCTTTACGCTTCTAACGCAGCGTACGGTCGTTGTTAATATGTGCATTTTTTTGACAACCTGTCCTACTAGTGTGAAGAAGTAATATTTTAATGAAAGCTTAATATTAAAATCTTATTTTTCGTTCATTGTTATATCTAGTGGTTCAGAATAGTGGCTATCTTGGC
Source organism: Lepisma saccharinum (assembly GCA_022664845.1). NCBI lineage: Eukaryota > Metazoa > Arthropoda > Insecta > Zygentoma > Lepismatidae > Lepisma > Lepisma saccharinum. The sequence continues at coordinate 43,394 of JAGDQP010004121.1, read as the reverse complement.
CAGAAGAACTCTATTTTTAAAATTTAAATCTAAATATTATTACATAAATATGCTTTAAATAATGCGTTCGTCCTAAATGAATCCTTTGTCTCCTATTTCCTTTCTTACCGGAAGTTCAGCCATCTTAAGAAGTGTTCAAGTCAACTAGTCTCCTTTTCTTGAGACCTTTATTGTCTCTTTGATAAAGGATACATCAGGTGCATCCTTCGCAGTAGGCATATTTGTAGCGTTCAATTGTTTCATGTGTAAATTAGTGACACCTATGAATTTATGGATGACCAAAGCAATTGCGCCTAAATCAAGGTGATCTCGTGTGAAACCAGTGGTGTGTCGAGGAAAGCGTAACGTAGACTTAGGCCGTACGACCAGCTTCTTGTCTTCTCCCGTTGTTGCCTGCATATCATCAATGGAGTTAGTCGTCCTTTTCTTTGTTTGTTTATTCTTTAGTTGCATTTGGGAGATTCTGCTCAATAGGATGCATATCATGCGGTATGCAGTTGTTATTTGCCGCAACAATTATTATAAATCAAGACAATTTACAGGGTAAGAAACCATTAATTTTAGATTTCCTTAAGATAAGCGTCTTCTTGCGTTGTAGGGGAGGATCTTTGCCAAATGAAAATAAGTTTTATATTTAAGCACTACTCGTAGTAGACGCTGTACCAGGTGCTCCATTCTGTTCTGTTTTGTTCTTCTGCCAAAGATAGCAAAATGGAAACAAAGAGTGATCTTATGTATTGTTGTTGCTTTTATTAAATATCGCATTGAATTGCTTAATATTAAATTGAATTGAAGTATAACTTTAAGTACATTTACAAAGGCCACGGCTATGGTAAAGGAAAGAATTTGAAAGGTCGTAATCTTACTTAAGTACGCTTCCGGCCTTGCTTAGTAAACAGGGGAACCCTGGAAATTTGAAGTGGAACTTAATTTATGACTTTCAGGAATCTTAGCTTTAGGCAGGACCAGGGGAGGGGAAAAGATGTGACTAGGTGTCGGCCAGGATGTGGGCCTATGTTGAAGCTACTATGCTGATATTTGCCTGGTGTAACTGAGGAAAAACCAGGAAACCTTTGTCAAGATGGTGGGAAGCTGGGATTTAATTCACAACATCCCGAATGCTAATCCAACCTTATACCACTTAACTATGGTCGCTCTGTGCATAAGGTTTCAACCGCCTGCCTACCCATTACCAATCCGGTATCAGCAACTTTCAACACAAGCCGATAGCGGCTGCTCCTTCAAGACGAACTTACTCCGCTCAATTTAATTTTTAATCTTTTTGTCTTAGAATTCTCTCAATTAGTTGGATTCGTTTTCTTCCGCTTTCCCCTCAACCATACCTTCCAATCTCTCTCCTTAGTACATCAGACGAATGACGGAATAATTATTGTACAGAAGGTACAGAAGGAATAATTATCCCGGAATTCGCCTCGTAAACAGAGAAACCTTGAATACCCGTTATGGTGACCGCGTTGTGTGGATTTTAATTCATGTGTGCCCTCCAATACTGTACTCAATCAAGTTGAATTGAATTCATAGCCTTTATACGTCTATGGCTCAGGCCAATATAGGGAAGTGATATGAGAAGGAGTCAATCAGAGCCTAAGTTCAAGGTACCATTCGGCATTCTGCAAGTTGAAGAAAATCTCTGGAAAATAATGTCAGGATGGTTGGTCGCTGATATCGAGTCTGAAACCTCCGTAATGCAATTCTAGCGCCCTACCAGTGATTCTGCCAGACCTCTTTGTGAGAATACTTGAGAAAACACCGAACTTTATTTTTTACGGTCAATAATCGATACAATCCATGAATGACTCCGCTTACACCCTCCCTGACTTTAACTCCCCGATACTGAAAGTCCTGGCGGAATCCCTGCGATGAACCAACTGAGCTACAACCACTTCGTGTTTCACAGAATTTCGCGATCCTAGCCATTTAACAACGGTGGGCAGTATCCATCTGACGTACATTAATAATGTCAATTGTAGCTGCATTCTTCCGTTAAAAAGGATATGTGGGCATTCAGAAGGATTCTTGTTCTCCATATTATTTACTTAACTCACTATATCATTTGTTTTATTGAGGAATAGAATATGTCACAAAACTGATTTCAAATAAAATACAGTTACTCTAGAAACATTATAGATATTTGTTGCACGCATCGCGTTGTTGAAAACGTTCATAGTTTCACTTTTTGTGCACTGTATTTTGAATATTTCGAAATCTTTTCGCTTAATATGAAGATAATAATACAACTTAGTAACAGCACTGAAATATTAATGTGTAGCTGCTCCTTGGAAAGTCTTTCAAATAGAATTTATATCTTCAGACCTGGAAGAATTGTAGAAACCTCCCCAGTGGTCGGTAAAGCTTCGACTTCGACCATATTTTTTTATCGAGAAAAGCAATCGTGCGTAAAACTCGACCTGACACACAGTTGTGTGTATCAATTACTCATGATTTTCAAAGATGTCGCTATATTTGCAAACTGTACAGCGTCCAAAATGCTCCCTTTGCAGTGTCTTTCCGAAGGTTCCTTAACTTGACTTCTTTGATTAGTCAGCAAAAGAAAGGTTCAAAGTGTTCTACTAACTTCTTTTAATTGCTCAGAGTTTTAGTAGCTGCAAATAAGCTTATAAACAGCCCAGTTATCCAGACATATTATACAATTTTAAAGTATGTTCCTGCCATGCCTCAAATAATAGTTTTTATAATGCATTTTGTTAAATAAATAAATGTGTTATGCAATCTACGAATACTAACATCTGCCTGAACCATAAATGCCTTCAACAACTTTTAAAACTAACTACTAACAAATTACAGTCGAATACAAAGTAATTTTTTAGGACCACCCACTTTTGCAGCTGAAACTGTGACGACTTAATATTAGACTAAAATTTAGTTTTGTGGTATTATTGAATGGAAAGCAAGTTAATTTCAAATGTTTCAATTCGCGTGCGCGTGTAAGGTCGGTTAAGTCAAACAATTAAGAAATTGAGTTTATAACATGTTCTTATTCAGGAAAGAATTCTCTGCCTCTTTGTCTGATTGGCTAAGTTTTATCTCCATATTCAAGGAAGATATGGATATGGATCTATGGATTATGGAATAGTGGTTTAAGAGTGATTTTTGATTGACAGTTGGAAGGGATGATTCTTCAAGCACGAAGCATAGGGTAAAGGAGTTAGAGGGATAGTCCAAAAGATGTTGATTGGTTGACTGGTGAAAGTGGTGACTCTACCAAAAAGTATTAAAGATAATTTTAATGAGGCAAGAAGCAACAACTGAATTTTAGTGACATGACACAAGTGATTTGTAGATACAACTATTTGCTTGATTATTTAACTAGAAGACCAGCGAGTAGTGGTTTAAGATACGTTTACTTTGAGGAATACCCTGGTATAATATAGATATTGTAAGGGGTTTTCTGTTCTTACATTTATAGGTTAGTTTGTCAGCCATTTATCCGTGTTATCGACAAACACATCCTTTTTAGATACTTTATTTCAAGTATGTATACGTATTCTGTCTTACCAATATTTGCATTTCACTTAAAATACTGAAAGCGAAAACATGTTTCAGAATTCTGTCCTGCACCTTCGGACATTTTAATGATATTAAGAAACGAAAAATCAATTATCAGTCGGTTAGGAGTGTACAAAATGTTTCTAGAGTCGGATATATTTTTACGAACTCTATATATTTATGTGGTTGGAACATTTCTTAGTGTTTCTAGTAAATGTGCATGAGTGGTCATCGAATATAACAAAGAAACTCCACTCTAAATGTTTATACGCTTTGTAGAGAAGTATTAGTGGTGTATTCCGGAATTTTTTTTAAAAATATTAGAATGTCCTTGGGCAACACTTTTCGTGGGGAGTGATTTTGGGGAATGTGTTTCACTTCTGTCCACCTCATTATGCGATTTTCAACGAGATAGGACCATTTCGAAAATGTCCAGAAAAAATTGACAACTTCATTGCACGCAGTAACCCTGGAAAAAATGGGAATACATTTCTTGTCCCTTTCTATAGCCATGTAATTAACGAGGACCAACATTTATAACTAGCACTTTAAACTTCAGAATTGCTGGGTGCAATGAACTTTTCAAATTTTTCTGAACTCTTTCGACATCGTTGATTTTCTTTGAAATGGCATAGAGACTTCGACAGAGGTAAAATACATCATCTAATACCACTCCTCACGAAAAGTGTTGTCCAACACCATTTTAATATTAAAAGAACTTAGATTCTAGGATGCATCACTAATACACCTGTACAAGGCTGGTAAGCTTTCAGTTTGGAAGTTTTTTTGTCATATTCGATGAGCACCCACCCGTCCTAATAGAACGGAGAAGTGTTCCAACCAATTACATAAATATATTTTGTGCGGAAATATATAGAGTTTGTAAAAAAAATCCGAGTCGACCAACATATTTTACAACCGTGCCCGACCGATGGTTCATTTCTGTTCGATAATATCTTTAAGATTTCCAAATAGACATGTCTATATTTAATGGAAGAACCATGATTCTATGTATTTTAGATTAATAATTACGTATTGCGAAAGTCCTGGTTGGGTAATTTTGGGACACTCGGTACATATTACAATAAACTTAAATACGTGCATACTGAGTAACAGCCATCCTAATTAATGAATGGGATTAATATTATCATGATTCTAATAAACAACACCATCTCCACTTTTGTTTAGTTGTTTGAAATACAAAACCATATATTCGCTTAAAGTGACATTTCTTTTAATGTTACGACAATCAAAATGATTGGTTACATTAGTTAAAATACAAAGAAAAATGCATAGTATATGTTATATTGTAATTGACATTCCTAGTTGACATTGACTGATGGATATATAACCTATTTCGTGCGATGCCGAAAACATAATCAATTTACAAACCAAGATCCTGTTCTTAATACCAAACACCACGTAACAAATTCAGGATGCAATGCGTTAAGTAAACGTCGGAAGATTTATGCACTGTACTTACGATATTATTAATGTACTTTATAAGGCAAGCCCGACCTAAGATCTAAAAGCATATAAAATACTTAACACTATGCTTACCTTTCTTGGATATAAATATCGTTCCTAACAATAATCCATTAAATCTGTTCTTACAGTGTTCTTAGCCCTTGATTGAAACTACAATAATCAATTAACTCAAATAATAAGAAACTATATATTATTTTGTATTTACTGGTTTTTCGCCCCGAGTCTTAAATGCCTAACGGTCATAAATAAATAAACACTAACTAGCTTTCAAAATTCGTTAAGGTGTTCATAATTATTGAGTCAATAAGCTGATCTTTGATTGCAAATGCTTTGGTTTCAAAAACAAGTTATGCTGAATCTGCCGTCGCCGCTATACGAGCGATTGCTCTCGTTTCTTTCTAATTAAAAGATTCCAGGGATTTTCTGTTCACTAATCTTCAATCCGGCGAAACATTTTACATATAGTTATAGATACCTCACTCTGAGAAAAAAAAATGGAAATTAAAAGAGAGTTCCTCATAGGAAATGTCCATTACCATAGTTTGTAAATTGCTATCTCCTTGGAATTTTGCTATCTTCGTGTGAATAGTAATACATTCAAGAGCATTAAGGGCGACACATAGGATTAGTTAGTGACATGTGGTGAAATATTCATAATTAAACCTTCATAATACTGAATAGATAGTTTAAAAGTATTCTCAAATATACACATAGTAATAGATGTCAGAAATCTTATTAAATTATAAGTTGTCCTTGGCTCATGTAAAAAGGAAGAAACAGGCATTGTGGTTGCCATCGTTTGTAGGGAAGCTAAAATATCCTGTAACCATTGGGAAACTAATTTCTGATCCCTTTTCCTACCATGTTTCAACCATATTTTATTTAATACTTGTTTGAAAGTTCGGACTGTCATTTTTGATGGACCATTACTGGCAGGGCAGTACGGGGGAATGAAGTACTTTATTCTCCTTGCTGTGCCGATGCGTTGAAATAGTTGTCCAAAGAATGGTGCACTATTGTCCGTAACAAAAGTATGATAGAGGCAGTATATATTAAATAATTCACTTAATTTGCTACACGTTTCTACGGTATCAGTTGATTGTACTATCCAAGCTTTAATAAACCTGGAAAACCTATCCATGCAGACCAAAATGTTTATGCTCTGCCAATCACCGTGATCTAAATGTATTATTTGAAAAGGATATTGTAGGCTTTGCCAATGTTGATAATAATCTGCTGAAGGATTACTGAGCATTATCATACATATGGAACATGATGTCACTTCGTTTTGAATACCTTCCTCCAATCTTGGCCACCAAACATTATTCCTGGCTGTCATTACCATCTTTTGCATACCCAATGGTATTCGTGTTACAATTTCAGGTATTCTTCTTTTAAATATCTGGGTAATACAATCCGAGTAGCCTACCAAATAAAATCATTATGTTCAGATTGATTAGATCTTATTGTTAAGAAATTAGTTATTTCCATGTTCAAATAGATCTTAGGTATGTGAGCTGGAAATCTGTTTAGGAAGAACCGACGTTTAGCAAGAAAAGAAAGATACTTGCTAAGAGGACATATCTTGCCATTTATTACCTGACAGTTACAAACTTACTCACGGCATACACCATCAGGAAGATGGTGTCTATTACAGTCAAACACACGGTACAGCAATGCATCATCTATGGCCGTATTCTCTTCAATTTGAAAGCCATGTCACGAGCATAAGAAATTGCGTAATGTGCACGACGGATAATCACTGGAAGCAGGGGTAGGTGCAATTTCGTTTGGCAGTGTGTTTTCGTCAGTGGTCGTGGAGCACTGGTCAGTGCCGCATCGAGTAGCAAGACTTGGTTTCTTTCACGAGACGAAGTCTGTGGTGTCCACACAGAGGATTTCGTAGGGAGTTTAATGTGCCAAGGCACGGTGCGGTTCCATCATGTAAAACAATTATGCATTGGGTCCATAGGTTTGACTCAAGTGCGACTGTGTTAGATATAAAACATGGATAAAGCAAAATAGTAAGACCCCGACAATGTAGCCCGTTTGAGAGAAGTGTTTGAAAGAAGCCCGCAACTTTCAGTACGTAAACAAACAAGAATATTTGGTATGTCGCGAAGGTCCTTGGGACGGAAGTGAACTGCACTTTAACAAATACAAAATGCAATTAGGCCAAAAACTGTGCCCCAACGATCAATAAGCTAAAGTATACATCCGCAATATCATGTTGAACATAATAACAAAGCACTCGATATTTCGATGTTAATGGTTATGAGTGATGAAGCAAGTTTTCATCTGCACAGTACCGTGAACAAGCAAAATATGCGATATTGGGCACCTAATAATCCCAAGATAATAATGGAGAAGTAATTGCATTTCCATAAGGTGCGGGGCCGTGTTGGCCAATTTCGCATTTTGGGATAGTATTTCTTGAAACTGACATGGAAGAGTCTGTGCCCCTTACGTTAGAGCGATATGTTGCCATGTTACAAACCTTGGTGATTGGTGAACTCTAAAGACTTGGGTGGATTTAAGGACGTTTTACTTTCAACAAGACGGAATCAGTGCCCATATGACCCGTAACAGCATCAACTTTCTTAGAGGCACATTCAAAACCGTCATCTCACGTTTTGGAGACATTCCATATCCTCATCGCTCCCCCGGCCTGTCGTTTCCCGATTTTTTATGGGGTCACTTTAATGACAAGGTGTACTGACGACGCCCGACAACAATTCCTGAATTGAAGGATGCCATTATTGAAGAGGTTGAGGCCATGACGGTGAATTGCTGGAACTTGTGTTTGCAAATTTCATGAAGCGATTGGAGCAAGCCACTGACTGTAATGGATTCCATCTTTCTGATATTCCGTAAGTAAGTTTGTAACTGTCAGGTAATAAGTGGCAGAATATGTCCTCTCAGCAGGTATCTTTCTTGTTTTCCTAAACGTCTCCTGTTAGTAGAGATAAATCTTTGAAACTGGGAAGTCGGCGGCGTACCACCCTGTATAAGGTTTGAAATAGATTATATTTAATACTATGTTCTTGTAATTGTTAATGTATTATTAAAATATTATGTATTATTAAAAGACATAATCAGCACAAGCTGTACTATCTCTAGTATCCATATCGAGATAAAAAGTCTGCTATGTCGACCAACTTGGAATACTCAAAACTGTATTGTACATAGAAACAAATACACACCGGCGTTGGAGCGTAGGAGTAGAAGTAGCTGGTATTGAATTTACTCGAAAATAATTGTTTCGCTACTACATAATCAGTTATGAGTCTGAAACGTTAACGTATATGTATTTGTGAAACCTTTTAGCTCGAAAATGATGCCAAAGATTCCTTCCCGAACTGAGAGTAATGATGTTCAGCTGAGGATAAGGTAGCTGAAACACAAAGGATGATACTTAAATTAATATTGACCTTATTATATAAAATAGCTCCTATTCTATCTTGACTCGCATAAGCTATTATTACTATTTGGGATTTAGGATCAAAAGGTAACAATGTTAGGATTTGTTTTAGAATTTCCTTTATATCTTGAAATTATTTCTTATGTTAATTAGTCCAATCCCTTCGGGTATTTTTGCCAGTGAATTATGTAGATGTGGACACTTCATGGATAGACGATTTACATGTCTATGATACAATGCTGCCATTCTCAAAAAGGACTTGTGAGAGATTTAGAGGATCGGATGCATTGATATGAGGATTAATTTTATCCGGCGAAATGTTTATACCGGCTTCACTAATATGGTATTGCAAGCATGTAATATTGTCTGGAAAGAAAATACTTTTACTTAATCTCACCTTAATATTATGGGTATTGAATACTGCAAGAACTTTCTCAACCCGTGCTTTGCATTCCATTTTAGTATAGCCAAAAATCAAAACCTCATCCAAATATGGAAACATCATCCTAATATCACAGATTGTTCCTACAAGGTCCACTTAATAACTGGTTCATAAACTTCTGGAAGATCTGTACAAAATCATTGTGTCCAAAGGGAAAGCGAGCCTGTATGAAAAGCCCACAAAGGGTTGATGCCTACGAGTTTCTGAGAGTCCTCTTGTATCTTTAATTGCAAAATAGCATATTCGAATAATTGACCTACATTTATACTACGGTTACTATAGACATTTCTATGAAGTGACCTTACATTCTGCTGTTTAATGGATACAGACCTACAATGATTGATACGAAATATTATAGAAGATATACAAATCGATAGATCTTGAACAGTAGAGATCCCGTTACTCCGAATATAGTTTAGAAGTTGAAGACCTGAGACAACAGAGCTCCCGTTAGTCCGATTTTCGTTATGCTGCTGGAAGCCTTGAATCAGAAGAATCCGTACTCCAAATTGTGTGGCTGTATATGCAGTTGGAGACCTTCAATAAGAAGAATTCGTACTTTAAATTGTTTGGCTGTATTATATAGTTGAAGGTCTTGGATCAGAAACACCCTCAATTCAATTTGTTTCGCAGTATTCTGCAGTTGAAGTTTCTGTTCAGAACTTATTACTTCTTAAAACACTCTCTTACGACAAATATTGTAAAGATGCAGAGGCTACGAAAATTGCTTTGTGACTGGTTGTATTTTTTATTGACCACTACACGTTCAGTAAAAGTTAGAGATTCTACTCAAGATGTTAAACGAAACTTAATATAAACTAATCAATCTGTTATGAATACTTTTTTAATGAAACGATTTTAGAACTATCTAATTTTGAAAGTAAACCTATGTTTTGGGTTACTCAGTATACATTTTAGGTAATATAGTTATTAACGTTCAAACATTACAGATATCAGGTTATCAGTAATTGCAAAAGATAACGTTTTTTCATACAATTTACTGGCATTAGATGGCATTCTATTTATCCTCTCGCGTAATAATATTAATTTGTCATCGGTGAGTGAGTGTTGTGTGGTGATCTTAATAACAAATTGTTAATAAAAGACAGCGTCAGGATTTAGCCACACTGTTATGTGTGCTTCTTGGGTCCTAAAATATGCGATGCACTAAAATATGCCATGCATTGACTAACTGTGACTACACATGCTCGTTCAAAGGAATTGGAAAGAAAGGACCCTTCAAAATGCTGAGTGAAAATGAGCCTTATCAGAAAGGTGTTTGCAAGTTGAGGATGGATGTAACACTCACTGCAGATACTATTTCAGCATGTGAATCATGCGTGTGCAAATTGTACACAACAAGTGGGAAGGCTGGCCCCAAAACTGATGCTGTACGATACCTGCTATTCTGCCAGAAAGGAGATAAAAATGTGCTACTACCTCCAACAACAGACAGTCTGCTACAACATCTGAAGCGTGCAAATTATTAATCCTATATCTGGAAAAAGACATTAGTTTCAAGGCAAGATCTCCCACCACCTGGGGAACATGGCTGGTGCAACTACGATGGCGTTCTTAAACCTTTGTGGATAACAAAAGAGTCAGCACCAAATGGACTAATTGAATTTACAGTGTGTCATTGTCTCAAATCACGTTGTGTAAGGAGAGACTGCTCATGCGTAGCGACAAATCTTTCGTGTACGGAAGCATGTTCTTGTATGGCAAATGAAGAATTCTAAAACCCACACACACAGCTAGACAAACGTTTTGATGATTCACGTAGTGATGTGGATGGCATTTAAGAAGTTACAGCAATACAGTAGGAATGTAGGTCTACTAAGTGGTGAAATTTAACATGCAAAAGTGAAAGTAAATGTGAATAAAATAATAAAAATAATAAAACCTTTTCTGTAGAGAATTCCATTATCTTTCATTTGGTGTCAATATTATTTAAATCGCTCCATTCTAACCGCATTTATGCACATTTTAAACCAACTACTTCTGAACGTTACCAAAGTCACGTGATCACTACACAAAATGGCGTCCATAAAATTAATAATATCACAATTTGACGTGACATACCATCTATGGTGTTCATATACAAACCATTCTACCAAACTGCGGTGTCAAACTTTAGATGCAGTATGGATTGTGCCAATTTCGATTTTAGAGGCCCTGCAGATATTAGCTCCTTGACTAACCAGCATTGATTTCTTTAACATTATAAATAAAGGGGTTTTGGGAATTTTTCAGTAGTTACAAAAGCTCGTCTTGAATTGACTGCAAACAAGTTCTTATCTCTGACATGCTAATAAAATGCAATATAAAGGATGTAGGATAACACTGTGCCGTAAGCTTAACCAGCTCATTTCTACCTAAGTTTGGGCATTGAACCATAGCTCGATTTCACTTAAAAGCTGTCTAAGAAATTCAAAGTGTTACGGACTTATAAAAAACAGAGCGTCGCGTTGGTTCAGCTAAAATTGCAGTAATATACAGAACAGTTTTCGACGCATCTTTCATTTCCTTCAACACATTTTAATTTACATTATATTTGTTCAGCAAAGAGCTAAGACGTAAGCTTGGCTCAATTTGATATATGACCATCATCGAAAGAATACTATTACTGCACATTTAGCGATGTTAGAAGCCAGGACCTTAGCCTCAAATTTAACGCTGTAGGAAATAAGGAAAAAAATCAAACTACAGGAATGCAGGAAGAGGAACCGAGTTATAAAAGTGCCTTTAGTAACCTGAATACATTACCGGACAGTCAACCAATGAACCACTAGATTACTCATCGTGATATTTCAACAACGACAATTAAATATATTTCAAAAATATATTTAAATATGCTAAGAGAATTCTTAGTATAATTTCAGAGATACAATTAAATAGAAAGATCGTGTTTGCAAAACGTTTCTTTATACAAAAGCAACACATTGAACTATTGGTTTAGTATAAAATTTCGTTGTAAATAATCATCAGTATAATTCTGAAACAGTATCAACAAATTTCAAATGTATTCATCACAGAAAAAACGCTGTTTGCATTTCAAGTTTACAATTTTACTCATTGCAAAGGCCAAATTATAACCAAAAACATTCATTAACTATTAATTCATATGGTAGGTCTACGATAAAAATGAACGAAAGTCAGTGCTGTTATTAAAGAAATATAGCCTAGCCCCAATCCAACCATTAAAACCATGAACATGGGTGCAAAACGAATCAGAGACAGTGCGCTGGTAGCATTTAGTTTCATTTATCTATTACGTAATTGCAAGTTGAGCATTAGATCATTCTACCATTTGAACTTGAGTACAAACCCAAAAGTTCTTTGTAATAAACGATTGAGTTCAAGAATCAAAGGAGAACTCTTCCTACAAAAGTATGAAAATACTGGACAAAAACTGGCTGTTCCACAATGTGGACTAAAGCATGTAATTTCATTTCTCTTATCATGGAATGAAGAAAAATTTCCGGTTCAAAAAGTGCAACATTCCTTTCGTACGCTACTTGTTTCAAAACGTTATTCACATCCCATTCCGTTTTGTATCTTTCTTTCATATTCACCGAGTGATTGAAAACAGTGTTATATCGGGAAAATTTCTCACTTCAAGATTACAGTATGCTACATTTTCCAAAACATTCATTTCTGGGTAGTGTAAAGATACCGTCAGAACTTTAGCTATGTGTCCCTGACATATAAAGCAAATGACTAAACTTAATGCTGAAATATTGATAAATAATATTCTAAAAGATAAATTTGGAGGTTCGTTAACAGAAATCTGCAGGAAAATAGACAACACATACATAAATGGATTATTCTGTATCTTGCAAACTTCTTTCTGTGTTGCAATTTTCTGAAAAGTCCTAAACAGAAATTCAGTGACAACATTTGTCACAATAATTAAACACCAAGCCTTTCTATCAAATCCTGATACTAGAGATATTACAAGGGTGATTTCTGTTGCCCTTGGTACAGCAAATGACAATGGAGAGAAATATACTGTTTCAACATAATCTAAAACTTCAATATCTTCCATATTTAGAGGCAGAAGGTTTAACAAAATATCGGCGTGTTCTTCTACAAGATTCGAGAGAAATACATTCCAAGTTCCGCTAACGATAGTTGACGGCAACCATTCCATATACCTTACTTTCAAATTTCTGTATTTAGCAATTAGTTGGATGCAATTTGCGTTTATTCCTCCTGTTATTAGAGGCCCCTCTTGAATGTAACGGTCATTTATTTGTTTTTCCTCTTGCATTAATTCGAAAGGAAATGTTTCAATACCGTACGCTACAATAGTTTTCTTATCCCCGAAATTGTGTCTGGAAAGAACACTTCCATGTTAGGAATGCTTCGTTACGTTTCCAAGGTTGAATTTCTAGAAGGGATTTGTTGTGGTAATTGTTGGCTATAATAGTCATGTCAGGGTCATTGTTGACACCATTTTGTATTGTGGGTGTATTAAAAATTTGGTTCGACCAGCATTGTTTAAGAATATTGTGCTATGATGTCTTATTTAGTGGTGTCTTCAATAGCAGAAGAAAACTTTGACATCTTGGATTCCAAAAAGATAAACTTCGTAAAGCATTTAACGTTTGTTGACATTCAACTTCTTTATTATATAAAACCACGACAGTATTCACTTTCAAATAGTGAAAATTATTGTAAAGGATTTGACTAATAAGTGTGGAGAAATTTCTTCGACTGAGAATGAAAGCTGATATTCGCTGAATGAAACTAAAAATGTTTGAATCAAAATCAGCTCTGACTGTTTCATTAAAACGAATTGTAGATCCTGTATTTAGCATACCCAACTTATCGATAAAGGTGAGACAGCTTAACAAAGAAACATCATTGCCTTGTTCATTGTGCACAAATGCTGTGAGATTAGATGCTTCGGTACTCAACGTCAGAATTAAAAGGAAGGGAACGTAAAACTGAATTTTCTTCATTACCGGAATATTATATCCTGGAACAAACACAAATATGTATGAGATAGTTACACATAACTTGTGTCTGTATTAGCGTGTGTAGGTGAGTGGTTTTGTGTGTATATATATGTCTATACGTATGTAAACAAAGGAATGTGAGACCTACTAGCCAGAAGAATAACTGATACCGAAACAACCCATATCAGTTTTTACTGTCTTAATTTCCTTCCTTTGAGAAATACAGAGGATCCTACTTCGAATGCATGTAAGTTGAACGATGAATATTAAAGCTCCAATGTGGTGCCATTGTGTTGAAAGATTTAGAATCTCAGTGCAAAGTTTTTTTTTTAACTATTTCTACGTCGGTGTGTTGGATATTAAATATTCTAAACAAAGATAGATATAATAATCATGTTGAGCACCATGTACAATGTTCCTAACTAAAACAATAATGTAGAAATGACGGGTTCAAAGTATTTTATCCATATGTTTACAATGATAAAAATACATTTCTGAAAATTGTATTATCATATGGATATTGGAAAATTTATTGCACAGTAATGGAAATGGTATTCTTATATCATATAAATTGTAACCGCCACATTAAACATGGTAGTAACAACGGGAACCTAAAACGTGTATAGAATGTAGATTTTGTAGAGATGAGTGACATCTACATTTCAATTTCAATTATAATGTATTTAAGACCGAAATATATGGCATATTATTTACGATCTATTCAAACATATGAAACTTTCAGTGCCGTATAAAGGGTCAAATAAATGATAAAAAATAATATAATTTATATTATTGAAAAGCGCCTTTCTTCAATTTGAAGGTAGATAAGAGGACTTTTATGAATTCCACTACATTTTCCTTGTATATAGTCTGGATATGATTAGAGTTGCATAATCCGTTAGCACTGGATCTTAGTTTCTTTAATATATCTTACAAATCCGGTAATATCTGCTTGGTAATAGCTTAGATTCAAACGTTATAAATAATAGAAAAGACAGGACATTTTACACTGTAAATATACCACAAAATAGAATCGGTGGGCGCATTCTTCTTTCGTTTTGTTTTATTACTTGGGGATATTAATTGTGTTGCTTCACAAAACAAAATGTATGAGAATACATCTGAAACCACGAGTTTTGGTTTAATTGCATTGATACAGTACTGAATATCACTCATATTTGTTATGGCTAGAAGTCAAACTGTTCATCCATGTAGAGCTATTTATAGAAATGTTTTGCAACATGAAACACAACTGCTAGTTCATAATTTGTCATCTTTTCTAAAACAAATATCTTCAGCACACAATTTTGCACTAAATAGTAGAAAACGCGAAATATTAAAAATTGGGAAGCTAATAAAAAATAACTTCTAAGTAAATAGTGTATGTAAATGCTGACTGATCAAGATGAGCTAACTCTATCCATTCTCAGAGATTTTCAATTTAAACTGGCAATATTGTGTTTTGAAATTATTTTCTCATGTTGAAATTGATTATATTACAAACCCCTTCACCTTAAATAAGAAATGTTAAACTATATGTTCACTCTGTTTTCCAATAGATATAAGATTACTTTAGTTAGGTTTATAATGGTTATTATTCTTAACTTTCATGTCAAAATATTCATATGAATAATACTATTTGTTTCAAGTATATGTTTATTGTGCTACACTTAAATCATAAATTATTTACTTCGCCAAATTACAAGAATTATTTAGCCCTTTGAAAGTATAAATAATAATGTTACAATTTGCCTTTGTCCACTATTAAATATTAATTCACACATTCCACTACATTTTTAATTTCTTTACGACAGATGAAATATTAAATTGAAACTTAACTTTTAAAACAAATGGGAAATTGGAATAGTACGCGTCGAACGTTTGTATATTCTAAGCGTTTACATAGCTCATATAACATCATAAGAATACTTTTATTTCTAATTTATTTTGGATCACAAAAACAGTAATCGAAAATATTTACAAATGATATTTACATATTCAGCAAAGATATTTGTTAGTGCCAAGAAACGGTGTCAATATCGGAAATCAAATATTCTTACATGTATTGAGTTGTTTGTTCACAGGAATTAACTTTTATTATTTCCCATGATGTTATAAATGCACGATACCATGGAAATAACTTAGCTATTTTTATTATATGATATTTGATGACGTATTTCTGGTGTTTGGAAGGTCAGAACCGAGGTCTGAAGAATCCAGCAAACACCAAATATTTTTACCTAATAGAGAGAGGCAACGCAGCTAAGAACATATTGATAATGGTAAGAAAAATATATTTTTAAATGATGAAAACTAACGTATTGATATGAAAGCGTTTGCATGCCATAAAGGAGAAAACTATTAGTGTTAAATTATGATCCGTCTTGTACCTTGCTTACGTTTTTCAGTAAGATTTTCTCTGAAGGAATAAATTAGTAATATTTACAAAGATTTAATTTACAAAGAACACACTGAACCTTATGACAAAAAATGTTTTAATGTGTTTGTCTGAGTACAGACTGGACATTTATATATAGTATAAACCCATTAGAAATCTAAGTTTAATCCCAAGTACTCTTTGCACTTCTTGGAGAAGGAATGCAGAAGGTACCGTCCATGGAATTAGCCTGAGGTGACTGAAAATACAAAAAAAAATCTCAGCTGGTATGAGCAGGAACAAGATAATGACAATTGTAACTTACTAAACTATACTTTTAAAAAGTGCCCAAAACTGCGGATGACCAGTTTTCGGTCATTGCCATCCTAGTCGTATTAAGTTTGATGCAACGCTTTCTTCAAATGGCTTTGCAACAATATCGTACTACTTGGGAAACAAAAATGTATTTAGAGCAAAGAATCACAATAATATATTTGCCATTGACTTAATTTTGGATAAATTAGTTCAGGAAGATATATGTAGTACAAACTGACAAGTTTGACGTACAACTTATATTCGAAAATATTCTCCTTCTACCTGTGCAGGAGCATTTATTTCACAAATATTCACAGGCAGTAACACTATATATAAAATTGTGCAAATAAGTTAGATAAGAAAAACAAAAAAAATTGTTCAGTTAAATATACTAAATATATTTGGTTGGATTATCAGGTTTATGAATTAGAGTGTTTCATTCAATTGAGCTGATAATTTCATAGAGAAGTCGGAAGACAACTAGCTGCAACTTATCTAAAACTGATCCTTTATATGTCGCATTACTTGAAACCAAATTACAGCTAACATGTCCTATAAAACGAAATTTGTTTCTCAATCTTTCAGAGCTGGAAGATTCTATGTTTTCAATTGAGGTGATATCACATTTACTTTCTCGCTAGTATTTCGTAGAAATGAATATGTCTCATTAAAAAGGATTGAAAATGAAGTCTTTGATATAAGGGCTGATGGCATATCCGAATTGGTTATAGAACGAAATTATTGAAATGTTTTAGGGTAAATTTCACCCCATTTCTAATGTTTGTGGATTATGTAATTTGCCTTAAATCATAAGGAATTTCAAGTTTTATGGATAGCGGAATTGTAATTTATTGTTTAGAATGCTATGGAAAGTTGAATAGAAATCTTCCGCTGCCTTTTAATGTTGTCACACGTCTTTATCCTGTTGTAAAATGATTAATGAACATGAGAATAAAATACACGCATCTTTATATAGTTATAAATCGAAACTAGAATTGTTCTAAAGTATATTGTTACAATATAATATAAAATATATTTACACACTTTTACATTCTTTTTGGTACTATGTACAGTCTCGAATACATATTCCGTGTCCTACTTATAACTGCATAGACGGACAGTAAAAACAATTAAATAATGTTTGCTTACGCAGTTGCATTGATAACCTCATGTTACCACTCTGACGTGGACGCTCTATGTGATAGAGTATATCACATTCTTATCGCAAACTACAGTATTTAACAGAGATTTTTGTATGTCACTCGAATTATGCGAACGTTCAATTTGCCTTTTAGGACATACGCTAGTTGTAAGCACATGACAGCGATATACAGGAACATGTACTATAGAATTTTGGCTCAGTAAATACTTATCCGGCTCCTTGGACCGTAGTCGATCCTTCGCCTCCTCAATCCTTGCCTTTCATTCTTCTCTCTCCTGTTCTATTCTTCTCCACCCACGCACTCCAAGTAGCTCTTTCGCATCTTTTTGGACTTGGTCCTCCCATCTGGTTCTCGGTCTGCCTTTCCTTCTGCTTCCTTCGAACCTTGCACCTATCATTTTATTTGGTATTCTTTGATTTTTCATTCTTACAACATGTCCCGCCCATTCTGGTCTTTTTATTCGCACATAGTTCGATATTGCAATGTCTTCGTATAATTCGTATATTTCCAGATTGTATCTTTCCTCCATTGATCTCCTTCTTTAGTTGGTCCAAATATTCTTCTTAACACTTTCCTTTCAAATATGTCTATTTGCTTTATAGCCACTCCTGTAAAAGCCCAGTTTTCGCATTTATATG
The DNA here is from genome assembly GCA_022664845.1 of Lepisma saccharinum. Lineage (NCBI taxonomy): Eukaryota > Metazoa > Arthropoda > Insecta > Zygentoma > Lepismatidae > Lepisma > Lepisma saccharinum. The sequence continues at coordinate 25,058 of JAGDQP010004121.1, read as the reverse complement.
TTAATATCGGTCTTATCAAAGTTTTGTAGAGTATGGTTTTATATTTGCAGTTTATATCTCGGTTTTTAATATTGCATAGTATGCTTTATTGGCTGCATGTATTCTACTTCTAATTTCTTCTATTTCCTCATTATTTTCAGTCAATATTATTCCTAGGTATTTAATTTTTTGTAAATTCTCAATCTTATACTTCCCAACTTCTATAATCTTTTCTGCTTCTCCTTTCCGCCGTGACTGTATCATTATTTTAGTTTTTCCTTCATTCATTTTCAGTCCTACTTCTTTACTTTTGCTCTATATTTCATTAAATGTTTTAATTGTTTCACTTTTGGTGCATCCTATTATACCTATGTCATCCGCGTATCCTGTGATCTGTACCAGCTTGTTTTGTAATGTTCCGTTTGTATATACTTTTAACTGTCTTATTACAAATTCTTAAACAAGATTAAATAACATTGGAGCTAGCCAATCTCCTTGTTTTAGCCCTTTTGTTACTTGGAATGGTTCACTAAGTTCGCTCTTAATTTTCACATATGCCCTTGTGTTTTCCATTGTTGTTCCTACTAGTGTCACTATTTTCTGCTGGTAGCCAAAATATTTCAATATTTCCATTATTTTTTCTCTTTTACTGAGTCATATGCTTGTTGAAAGTCTACGTAGATCTGGTGAGTCTCTATTTCGTATTCGCCGCATTTTTCCAAGATCTGTTTCATGACAAATATTTGGTCTGTAGTCGATCTTCCTTTTCTAAATCCCGATTGAATTCCCATAGAATACTGTCAGCCAGTAGTTCCATTCTTTCCTTCAATATGCCGGTAAATACTTTATATGCACTACACAGTAAAGATATTCCCCTATAGTTGTTACAATTCATTTTGTCGCCTTTCTTGTATATGGGGCATATGATACTTTTTCTAAAATCTTCTGCGATTTCTTCTTCCACCCATATCCTTGCTAGCAGTTGCTGAAATAGCTCTTCAACTTCTCTTCCTCCATATTGTATTAATTCGGCTGGTATATTATCGTACCCTGTTGCTTTTAGATTTTTTAGATTTTGTATGTTTCTCTTGATCTCGTCTGTTGTGGGTGTATCTGCTATACATTCTTTATCTTCTATCTCATCGTAACTTGTATCTGTTCGTTGTTCCTGTCTGTCGTCCATTTCATCTTCTTGATCATGTTCTTGTGAGTTCAGCAAGGTTTGGAAGTATTCTCGCCATCTTTCTTTTATCCTTGTATCGTCCCCTATAATTTCCCTTTCTTTACACATTGTCGTTTACGCAATGAATCCTCTTCTTATTTTCTTGATCTCCTTGTATGCTTCTGCCATTCTAACCTATCTTATATTTTCTTCTATGTGAGATATTTATTGTCTAGTCCACTATCTTTTCTTCTTTCTGCATATTCTGTTTACTTCCTTATTCATACTATCCATTTCTTCTTTCTTTCTTCTTGTAGGCCTATTGAGAAAATCTTTGTACACTCGTCGTCTTGTCTGTACTATTTCTTCACATCCTTTGTCGAACTAGCTATTTTTCTTCTTTAATGTTACTATCCCTATCGTTAGGTCTGCTGCTGTTATTATGCTCTTTTTCATTCCGTTCCACATTAATTCTACTTTATTTACATTGTCACCTCCTGTTGATCTTTATTGTTCTTCGTTCCTTATTGCTTTTCGTACTTCTTCGTGGTATTTTTCTCTCTCTTTTCTATTTGGCAGTTTATCTACACCAAAAGATACATTTCGTATTACTGTGGCTCTCTGTTTTAGTTGAATTATACACCTAAATTTGATTCTTACTAGGTAATGGTCTGTTCCTACGTCCGCGCCTCTCTAACTTCTTACGTCTATTACACATCTTGCGTATCTTCTGTTAACTATAACATGATCAATTTGGTTGTGTACTTTTCCATCGGGCGAACGCCATGTTATTTTATGGATATCTTTGTATTGAAAGGTTGTAGAGCTAACTATTGCATTGTGGCTAGATGCAAACTGTATTAATCGTTGTCCGTTATCATTTGATTTCTGATGTAGGTTGTGTTTCCCAATTGTTCCTTCATAGATCTCCCCTCTTCCAATTTGTGCATTTAGGTCTCCTAGCACAATTGTTACATCATACTGAGGTAGGGATTCGTATATTTGTGTAAGGGATCAGTACATAGTTCCGTAAAATGCTTTGCTTTACTTCAGTTATAGACATTATTGTAATTTATGATCAAATTCCAATATATGACGTTTATCGCAACGGTATTAATAGATGGGACTTTCCATTATCAATCGAAATATTTTCACCAACAGATACATGTACAAATCAGCTACAAATATTCAATACACCAAACCAGACAATATTCGCAATCTACTTTTGAAATGATATATCTCAGATTTCAGAGTAGAACAGAATGGTTTACTTAAGGGTTTTGTTCAGTAGCAAGCATTGAAAATGGCACCGTTTCATAAAAATTAGTAAACGTTAATACCTTTCGCAAACTGCTTACTGAGAAGGCGTGGCTCTCCCTCCATATTATATAAGCTTCAGATTGTTAAAAGTCTTACAAAACCAGACTCTATATTATTGGTTGAATTGGAGTTTTAACAGTCAACATCCAAATATATTAACCTTCATATATGTTCTTAAATCTTTCTAGGCAAACAAATGATCACTATTCGATCATTTGTGATCATTACCAAAAGTTAGAAAACAAAACAAACGTTTTTAATGAAGCAGTAAGTGATTGTAATATGGGAACATAACCACAATACAATACATAAAATAAATGCATATCATATGAAACGTATTAAAATACTATATCAGATTTGAGGTTTTTGCAATTTTTAAACCAAAAGGTTGAAGGAAGTTTTTGGTCCTAACTAATTATTAACACAGTTATCACAACTTAGATTAACTGTAAAACAGCAATTATCTTAGTTATAATATTTTTTGTAGATACCTGCAAGAGTATTCAAAATATCATCCTATTTACACGCAACTTTAAATATATTGTCTTAACTTTCTTGCAACATGGCTACAGAGTCTGACCAAAATGTCCAACTCCAATATACCCATTTATTGTTATCCTGAAATCAGAGAATCGGGAAAGTTAATCAATATTTATGTACGAGTATTTTATGTCCTTCAAACAGTAATGCGAAATATTCCTGCCATGAAACGAAAATGCAACTAAATATCGATGTATGTACAATATTGGAAGTTAACAAATATATCCGACTGCTTTGGGATTCTAAACCTTTGTACATGCACATTTGAATACAATGCTCAAGTAAAAAAAGCTGTAGGGTAGAATACTTGCGTTGTTATCTCCGTAAAAACACGATTTTCATTTATATTATGGTTTAGTTTGTCATCAAATACGAAAAGTAACGTTGTTATAGCTGGAATTTTTAAGATATGAATATACTTTGTACAAAATATTAATATTTTATCTTAAATATGTTTATGTCAAATGTAAAAGATGAGCGTGCATTTCTTTTTTTTTGAATACTGCTTACATCCGAATGTTTCTCAGTTTCTAAAGTTAGCTGAATAAATAAATAGATGAACAAATGAAAAATGGTCTATGGCATTAAACATGGAATACTTCTCAATTTTATTTTACAAATTAGGTAGCATTAGCTTTATATTAAATACTGATGGATCGACGGTTGAACACGTTGTAACTGTTTCTCAATTTTCCCTTCTTGCATACATTTCTCAGAGTATAGAGTGTATAACCTCTCTAGATAACGAGGAAGAGTAAAATGGGCAGAGGTTTTTGATTAGAAGGAAAGAGAAATGATCAGACATGATAGTACTCAGATGTTTACATTTTAAATAAGATTTCGTTAATAGATTTAAGAGCTTCTACTTTTAGTAGACCCATCGAGAAGAAATGTTTTATTATCTAGAACGTCTCATATTAGCATAAATTCTACCTAACTTTCCAAAATACCATTTATATATTTTCATACTCCTTTTTCAGGTTTCTAAAGTGACTAAGATTCAGAACTCCAAGTTATCAATTATGATACTGTGTATTACAATTTCCGGTAACATCTTGGAAGCATCAACTTGGAATACCATTTTGGACGTCCAAAAGGAACATGCAAATTCTTTGGTAGATAGTACAAACTTTATTCACAATCTAGATTTCATTGAAAACAACTCAGTTGCTATTTTTGGTAACACGCCCGAAGATGAACAGTTTTCCCAAATTGTTAACATTGTTGAAGGCAAATCACCAGTAATTGTATTTAGAGGACATGTTTTTCAAAACTACAGCGAAACAGTATATGACCAACGTTGGACGTTTAAATTTGAAATCGTGATTGTTTTGTTTGATGATAACACGGATTTCAAAGATTTACTAGAAAGAATAACCAATTTACCTTTTTGGTATCCAAGGTGTAAAGCATTCATTGTGATATCAGAGAAACCACTAACAACAAACGCACAATATACCATTCTAAAACATTCAAAAGCATATCAAATTTTAAACGTGTTAATAATAAATAGAGAAAAACAAATAGTGAATGGTGATAATATGAAACAAGAGAATTTCCATTCTTATAGTTATAGAATCAGAACATTCAAGGAAGACAAACTTCACAAGTTTAATGAATCAATAACAATCAACGAGATTCTAACTCAAGATATGATACGATACTTTTATAGTAATGCAGTAAGGGTATATAGTTTTCACTGGTTTCCATTCGTATTATGGGAAAAACCCAGATTTGTCATGACACCACCAACTGGTGATCCTCCTGTACTTGTTGGCGGTATAGATGCAAAACACATTCTATTGTTTGGAGAGTATACAAATATAAGCTTGCAATCTTTAGATTTCTTAATACCGAAAGAGTTTAATCAACCGTGGGATCTGATGATGTACAGATTGGTTGTAAAGAAGGCTGATTTGTTTGTTAATGCATTTCCTTTGTATCCAGCTCATTTAAAAGTTGCAGATTTTCCTGAGACTGTATTTTCTTTCCCTCTTTCTTTTGCTGTACCTAGTGCGAAACAAATGCCACTTGCTACAACTATATTGTTGGTTTTCAGCAAGTATTCGTGGTGCTTAATTGTTGCGACGATTATTATTGTTGTTCTCAGTTTTGCTCTACTATTTCAAGTCACTAGTAGAAGCAAATATTACAAATCTGAAAATAATTTAGTACTTTATGTTGTTCCAATTTTCTTGCAGGTATCGGTCACGAAACCAAAAGCATTCTCTCTCAGAATTTTATTTATAAACTTTACAGTTTTCAGTCTAATAATTTGTTCCATTTGTCAGGGACATATTGCACGTATACTTACAATTCCTTTGTATTATCGTCAAATGAATACGCTGGAGGATGTTGCCAAAAGTAATCTTCCAGTCAAAAGCAGCCCAGCACACTCAGCTGCTATGAAGTATTCAACGAATCCTGCATTGATTACTATGCAGAATAGATACCAAACACAATATGATGTTACCAGTATTTTGAAAGATGTTGCGTATAAACGAAACGTTGCACTCATTGAACCAAAAATCTATTTGGATATATCTATAATAGAATTGGGGTTATTTGATGGAGACAATTCTTTAGTACATATAGTGGAACAACCGGTTGTTGTTCAATACACGTCTTATGCTTGTGTTAAAGGTTCGCCGTTGGTTCCAGAATTGAATCGCTTTTTACAAAGGATGTCTGCCTTTGGTCTAAGGTTGAAATGGGAAGGTGATATAAAATACGAATTTTTCCTTCGCAAAATGGGGACCAGGAATCATTACGGAAGCCAGAATTCGTTTAAGGCATTATTATTAGATCGCCTCATGCCTATTTTTGTAATGTATTGTTTTGGAATACTTGTAGGGTTTATATCCCTTATGATAGAATTGATTGTAGTTCACGTATTTCTTAAACAAGCTCTAAAAAAGTAACCAATCCTCATTACTCCCAAAAGTGACTGCTTCTAATTAGTGATTCTACTAAGGAGATGATGGGATTATAATTTCGATAAACACCCCAATATAAGTTGATGTGGTTCCTATGTTCATATTAATTGTTGTGGTATAAATTTTGTTATACAATTTTAATGTTCATTGTTATACTTAACTTCATGTCTTCATACACTCATTTTCTAAAGTGTAATTCAGTAAAATGTGCATAATGGATCCATTACAAAATAAAACTTTTCGTGTTTGTTCAATCTCAATATTAATCTTTTCATACCTGGCGTATCTACCCATGTCACTTTCCTCTATGCTCATAACTACAAATGAAAAAGTACAAAACCTGATATTCTAATATGATATAGCTTCAAATTCAATTGATGTACAGGTTTAGTGATATTAGAATTTTGTTGGAAAAGTATATAATTATAAATATTGAGAAATAAAATAAAAATGAATAAATAAAATATAAAATAAATATAATATATTGGTGAGAAAACTTCTCTACAGCTAATATTATAAGAAAGCTTAAGTGAAACTCAAAATCAATTTTAAATAAAATATATTGCTATCATTATGATTTATACGGTTGTTAATATAATGTCATGTAAATATTGAACATCTCAATAAAAGATATTTATTCTCCCATGTGTCTGAAGTGTGTTTCATTTCTATCCACATTTACTTCCAGATTTCGATTTCTTAGTTCCTTTTTCTGCGCTTCTAGTTCGTCGGATCTTCCAGATTGTACAACTTGATTACAAATAACGTAACATTGCCATCAATTTAAAAGAAAGTTGTAATTGTCCCGAGCATAGAAAATGCTAATTAATCTTACCGTAATTAAATTAAATTTTTATTCTGTAACTGATCTTCACTTATGAATTCAAATTATGAACTTCAACCATTCCTGTTATAGAGATATAAGTCCACTTTTTGCTTCTGAAATTACTTTTAATATCAAGGGAAAGGCATAGTCATGACTGCAAAATGCTGTAAACAATTCTTTTGTGTATACGCATTGTAAAGTTACAGGCAGTAAGTGTCCTGTCTTTCAGGTTAATCGTTTGACTTTTGCCTAAGAATATAACAAACGATCAAGAATAGTGTCCGCCAACTGATCCTTATACTCTCCTCGTGAAGAACCGCTTTCAGACATTATTTCCAGAAGCTCCTGGAGAAAAGACTCGTATATTGTAATGTTTAAACAACAAAATATTTGCACAGCAGACCTTCTAGTAGCTCTTGGAGATCTGCAGTGTGCAGTTCTTTTAAGATGTTTGTCCACGAACGGCACGTGTATATTGCTTCCAGATGGTCGTGGAGGAGCGCATATCGTCCATTGAAATCCTCAAACAATAATAAGAAAAGAACGACGAAATAAAGTCAATCCTTTTAATTTGAGTACCAGAGCGTCCTTGGTATTTCTGAACACCTTTGGAGGTAAAGGCGGTCGAGCGTTGGACTGAGCACCTCACCTCCACTCGTGACGTAGGTCGAAAATTTGTGTACTGTTACATCCTCATCTCCCATGTGGCGTTCGCGACACGTGAACACCGAATATGGGATACTTTACCTCTGGGAATACTTTTCACTATTTGTTACTGATTGTAGGGTACAGATTTCAAATTTAAACCAGAGAAATATTGTAACACGTAAGTGTTTTGTTTTATGATGACTTTCACTTTTTCGTATATAGAGCAAATTTGACTGTGTATGTTGCTTCAATTCCACGAAAATTTACTTCCCAGTAGCACATCATTATCGGCTGATATCATTAATGTAAGACATGAATTCCAGCTTGTTTAAAATTCACCTTTAGGAAGCAAGGTATCTATGGAATTCCAAGAGGAAGAATATTTATGCGATACAAAATATGGGTAGCAAAAGTAATGTAAAAAATAGTGGGTCATAATGTCACACATTTTCACCCTACTTCTTAATGGTTAATTTAGCATAATTTAAATTAGAGAACTTTTCCCCTTAGGTTTTTCTATCTCTCGACTTCCTTCAATTCTGCTTTTAGGGAGTTTTCATCTGTCAAAGAGGATTGGAAAATCTTTCGAGGATCGGCCAAGAGTAAAGAGACGCCAGAACAACATTGAGCTTTCTCCATTTTAGGCAACAGTAATGTAACTTTATAAATATTTTCTGATAAACACTCATAGTTAAAAGGCGATTATACAAGAGTTTTCTTATACATTCTCTGTTAGTAATATTTCCAAACCTCAACGTCAAAACTACGAAATTCTCATATATTGAACAGTTTACAGTAAGACAACTCGAAAATGGAATATGATTAAATTTTGTAGAGGTCCAATTCGAATTCGACATACAAGAATTATTAAGTATGACATTTTTTCATCAATATTACCAAAACCTTGTTGTCCGGTGTTATTGATTAAATATGTAAATGATATATATGATCATTTTAAAGTTGAAGGTATGCTTTAGAGAAAAACACTATTTTCTGAGAAAATTACTGGAGCTAGAAACAACAAATTTGGTATTAAGGTGTAGGACTATGAGTAGATAAAGGGAAAAGTTCGACATTTTGAAAAGTCGCCATCTAGGATCCAAAATGGCCGCCAAACCCATTGTTGTATAGAAAACACAGCCTAAACGGCTTCTGCTATTGAATTGAAATTTTTTGTGGATGTACAACATCACTAGTAGATTACGAAAACATTTTCATTTTTCTAAAAGTCGCCATCTAGGTTAGAAAAAGCGGACCTTAAAAATCAATTTTCCACACCGTTTGAGCTAGAGATACGAAATTTGGTATGAAGGTACATGATGGCTAGTAGGTTAAGAAAATACTACAAAATTTTGAAAAACTCGCCATATTGGATACAAAATGGCTTCCAAACTCATTGTTGTAGAGAATACACAACCTAAACAGCTGGGGCTAGCGAGAAAAAATTTGGTATGATGGTATATTTTCACTAGTAGGTTGCAAGAATATTACCAAATTTCTCCAGAGACGCCATTTTGGATCTAAAATGGCGGAACTAGAATTTAAGCTAGAGATACGAAACTTGGCATAAAAGTGCATTAGGACGAGTAGTTTAAGAAAATATTTTAACATTTTTGAAAAATCTTTATCTTGGATTCAAAATGGCCGCCCAAAACCCATTTCCCACACCGCTTGAGCTACATAAATCAAATTTTACATGAAGGTTTACCATTACAAGTAGATCAGGACAATGTAAGAAAACGTTCAAAAAGTAGCCATCTTGGATCCAAAATGACCGCCCAGAAATCCAATTTCCATACCACTGAAGCTAGAGAAACGAAATTTGGTTTGAATTTGTATGACAAAGACTAGGTTACAATAAATAAGGAAAACCTCCCGTTTACGGACGCAGTCCCCCTTGGCAGGGTGCAGATGGACATCATGGCGGTGTAGTCCTGCAGGGAGATTTTGGTTAAGATAAAGAGGCGTAGCCACCCAATACTACTGACGTTGGGGCGCAGCCCCCCTCCCTAACAGGGGTCTTGGAGCAGCATCCCCAGCGAAGCAAAGCGAGTCCATATACTATATAGCCCCATGGACAAAATGATTCACTGACGTGTCCATATAAATTCCTAGGTCAAACTACTGGAGCTAGAAACACCAAATTGTCCATAAGTAGGTAAAGGGGAAAATCCGACGTGTTGAAAAGGTCTCCATCTTGAATCCAAAATGGTCGAAAACCCCATTGTTTTATAGAATACACAGCCTAAACGGCTGGGGCTATTGAATTAAAATTTGGTTTAAAACAACAACATCACTACTAGGTTACGAATATATTACGAAACGTCTCTAAAATCACCATCTTGGATACAAAAAGGCGGACCTTAAAAATGCATTCTCCACACCGTTTGAGCTAGAGATACGAAATTTGGTATGAACGTACATGATCACAGTAGTTTAGAAAACATATTTTAAAATGTTTAAGAAGTCGCCATCTTGGATCCAAAATGGCTCCCGAACCCATTGTTTTATATAATACACAGCCCAAACGGCTGCAGCTAGAAACACCAAGGTACATTATCATTATTAGGTTACGAAACTATTACCAAATTTCTCCACAGACGCCATTTTGGATCCAAAATGGCGTACTTTAAAATCCATTTTCGACGCCTTGTTATCTAGAGATACGAAATTTAGCATAAAGGTGCATTATGACGAGTATTTTAGGACAATTTAGAATATTTTGGAAAAGACTCCATCTTGGATTCAATATGGTCGCCCTAATGCCCATTTTCCACAGCGTTTGAGCTAGATAAATGACATTTTACATGAAGGTGTACCATCAGAAGTAGGTCACGACAATATAAGAAAGAGTTCAATAAATCATCAACTTAGATCCAAAATGGTCGCCTAGAAACCCATTTTCCAAACCATTGAAGCTAGAGAAAGGAAATTGTGTATTAACGTGTATCACCAAGAGTCGGTTACAATAAATTGGGCAAACCTCCCTTGTTGGGGGCGCAGGCCTTTCACTGGTGGAAGGGTGTAGATGGACACCATGTTGGTGTAGTCCTGCAGAGAGATTCTGGTTAAGATAAAGGGTGCTCAGCCCCCCAACATTACTGTGGTTTGGGGGCGAAACACCCCTCGGGGGTCCGGGGATGCGGCCCCAGTGAAGCAAAGCGAGTCCATATAATATCTATATATAGCCCCATGGTCACTCACTCACGGATCATCAAAATTTCCAGGAAAAACTACTAGAGATAGAAACACCAAATTTTGTATGAAGGTGTATGACCAAGAGTAGGTAACGGAAAAATTCGACATTTTGAAAAAGTCGTAATCTTGGATCCAGATCCAAAGTGGCCGCCAAACCGATTGTGTTATAGAATACACAGGATAAACGGCTCTTTGTACTAAATTGAAATTTGGTATGAAGGTACATCATCACTAGTAATTACGAAAATATTACATAACGTTTCCTATGACGCCATCTTCGATGCAAAATGGAGTACACAATAATCCATTTTCCAAACCGTTTGAGCTAGAGCTACAAAATCTGGCATAAAGGTGTAATATCAACAGTAGCTTACGAAATTATTACAACATTTTGGGAAAACCATCTTGGATTCAAAATGGCCGCCCAAAATCCATTTTACTCACCGTTCGAGCTAGAGAAATGGAATTTTATATGAATGTGTACCATCACGAGTAGGTCACGAGAATGTAAGGAAACGTTAAAATAGTCGCCATATTTAATCCAAAATAGGCGCCCAAAAATCATTTTTCAAACCACTGAAGCTAGAGAAACGATATTTGATACAAAGACGTACCATCACGAATAGGTTACAATAAATAAGACAAATCTCCCCTATGGAGGCGCAGCCCCGTCGGGAGAGGTAGATCGGCAAGATAGAGACGCAATCCATTATGGAGTCTGGTCACGATAAAGGGGAGCGCAGTCCACAAAGGAAAACCAAGTCGATAGCGCAGCTCTCATGGGGTCTGGAGCAGCGCCCCATCTAAGCAAAGTGTGTCAGCATATATATATATAGACCAACTCCTCCCTTCGGGGAGAGGCCTCATCCAGTAGTGGATTGAATATGGCTGTGATTTATTATATTATTATTATATATATATATAAACATTTTCAAATTTCTGATTAGTGGCTATGTGAAGATAAATTAAGGAAAATAAAATAATAAAAAACAAACCTCTATATTATCCGTAACAAGATTTATATATGCTCTTATAGTAATCAAAATTAAGAAGAAGAGCTATCTACTTTACATCTTGTAGTACATGTATTCTCATTAGACTTAATTCATTCACACATTACGTGATCAACTATTCAAGTCTTCACATTGTTAAAGATACGTATTTTCCAGTACTTAGAGCAAAGGATGGTGTATCTCTGAGAGCATAAGTTTTGGCAAAGACTGAGGTACAACGTACCCTACTTTTACACTTCTTGTCTTGGGGACTTACATTTTCATTACACTTGGTTACAAACTTACATGCATGGACCTTTGTACGAGATATGGAAGCAGTTTATTTACTCTTGGGGTAATGAAGATGTACGTAAATTTTGCCTTCGCCTGCTGTTGACACATATGCACGTAAATCTAAGCTAGAGCACCAATATGTCAATCATACTGCGACAGTGCATGATCTCCAAAGCATGTTTTATTGCTGACCTAAAATACGACTGACGAAAGACCACTCATCTATCCAGAAGAGTTTGAAGATTTTAAGGTTGCAGTGTTCATAGAGATTCGAACCCGGAAATCAAAGCAACTTTCGACTAACGCAGAGGTACTATCCGCACAATATCAGAAAGATATCACTGCCACAAGAAGTCTTGTTTCGAAGACACAATTGGTTAAATATGGTCCTAAAGACTTAGTTGGCACCTGACAGGCCAAGGGACCTTCATTGACTAGTGTTCAAACTTACTGCTAAAGAATCACATTTTCCGAACTTTTAAGTCAAATATAAGAATAATAAATAATGTTTTAAGTCCAAGATTGTTCAAAACCGAACTTTTAAGGCTCGAATCAAGAGAGTCCGAATCGGCACTGAAACTGAGCATTTGGAATGAATAGAAGGTGCGCGTCTTCTTGCAATACCTATTAATACAATGTCAGAAAGAGTAACAACTAGACCATCAAGATCGGGTACTAATCTTATTTCTTCATAAATATTTATTTTATTCTTCTAAAGAACCCGAAGTAGAATGTCAAATTTCAGATGATAAGATCTACAGCTAATTTTCGAAACTATTATTTTCAAACAAGGGCAAAACTTATCATTGTAACTTGAGTATACAATTATATGGTAAGGAATGAGCCGCACTATTATTAGACATTGTTAATAAAAGTCTACGTTAGAGACACCGTGTATTAATCAGTAAACGCAATTGATCAAATCATGAGGTGTACGTATTCAAAATAAGAAAAGGAATAAGACTTTATTTCAATCTTGCTTTAAAGAACAATTCTACGAATCACTTGAAAGAAAATTAATTCTACTATAAACGAAACAGAACTTAAAAATAGTCCAAACATTAAAATCATGAACATTGGTGCGAAACGAACAAGACACAATGAATGGCGAGAATTTTCATTCGTTTCTCCATCCAATAAATATCTATTGCGTAATTGGAATTGATACATCACCTCATTCTCCCACTTGAGTTGGAGTCCAAACTCTATAGTTCTTGGTAAAAAACGACTAAGTTCAGTAGTCAATGGAGAATGTCTCTTACAATAGAATGAAAAATATTGGACAAGTACAGGCTGTTCCACAATATGCACCAAAGAATGTAAATTCATTTCACTAATCATACTTTGAAGAAAAATTCGTGGTTCGAAAAGTACAATATTCCTCTCGGTTGCTACCTGTTTCAAAACACTATACACATCCCATTCCGTTAGGTATCTTTCTTTCATTCTTTCAATGGCAGCATTCGATGAATGGTCTACGACAGTTCGATATACTGGAAAACTTTTTACCACAAGATTACTGTCAGCAACATTTTCTAAACTAGTTATTTCTGGATAGTGTAATGGAACTGTCAGAATCTTAGCTATATGTCCCTGATATATACAGCTAATTACTAAAGTGAATAGTGTAATACTTATGAATAAAATTCTAAAAGAGAAGGTTCGAGGTTGAATTACAGAAACTTGTAGGAAGATAGACAACACGTACATAAATGGATTATTTTGTATCATGCAAATCTCTTTGTTTATAGCAACTTTAACAAAAGTCCTGAACAGGATTTCAGTGACGATAACTGCCACAAAAATTAAACTCCATACGTATATATCAAATCCTGAAAGTAAAGAAATTACCAGGGGAATTTCAGTAGCACTTGGTACAGCAAATGATAATGGCGAGAAGCGTACTGTATCAGCATAATCCAAAACCGCAATATCTTCAATATTAAGTGGTAGAGCGTTAAACAAAATATCCGCATGTCCCTCAACAAGATTGGAGAGAAACATGTTCCAGGTAGCATTAACGATAGTTCCCGGTACCCAGTTCATATATGTTATCTGCAAGTTATTGTACTCAGCAAATAATTGTATACACTTTGCGTTTAACCCCCCAGTAATTACAGGACCTTTTTGAACCTTTCCATTAATTGTTTGGTTAGTCTTTTCCATTAATACGAATGGGAACTTTTCGACACCGTACGCCACAATAGTTCTGTTATCATATAGTGCTGAAATTCTATCCGGAAACAACACTTGGATATTAGGAAACGGTTCATTCAACTCCCAGGTCCTTATTTCTAGAAGGGATTTGTTTTGGTAATCATAAGCTATAATACTCATGTTATATTTATTATTGACACTATTTTGTATTATGAGTGTATTGAATATTTTGTTAGACCATGCTTCTTCAAAAATTCTATGTTGTGTGGACTTCATTAATGGTCTATTAGATATTACTAGAAAAGCTTTACATCTTGGATTCCAAAAAGGTAGACTTTTTATTGTTTCCAATGTTACTTTAAATTCTACTTCCTCATTGTATAAGACAAACATAGTATTCAACCTATAATACTGAAACTTCTCAAGTGTTTGTCTGAGATGTATCGACAAGTGTCTCCCACTGAAGAATAAAATTGATTCTTGCTGAAGGAAACTAAACAGTTTGGGGTGAAAATCACCTCCGACTGTGTCATCAAAAACAACTGTTAACCTGGTACTTGAGATACCAAATTTCTCCATGAAGGTCAGGCAGGCTACAAATGCTTTTTCAATGTCCAGTTCATTGTCCACAACTGTTGTCAAGTTAGAGGCTTCAGTACGGAATACCATAATCAGAGTAATGGTAATATATACTTGAATTCTTCTCATTTCCGGAAAGTGTTCTCCTGGAAGAAACAACAAATATACATGAAAAATACTAGCACGGGTTTGTCTATATGTATACATATATTTATAAATACACTCTTACAATTAACTTGTATCTAATTCACAGAATAAGATTAAATGTACGTGACGACTTGCCTGAACGAACAGAAAGAGGGCAATGAGTGAGAAAGAGATGTTTCACTTCCATTTTATTTAACACACAAATGTAAAGAGATTCTTCGAAAACGAAGGACAAGTTACGGCCGGGGGAAGAAAATCCAGTTGCATTAGATCTGGAGTTGATATTGTTCTTCTTGTCAGAAAATTGGACACCATTGAACAAGATGTTCAATGGGTGCGGAAAAGATGTGAGAAATAGGAAATTGAAGTAAACTTAAACAAAACGAAAGGGATACTAGTTGTAAAAAGTTAAACAGCGAGCAACAAGCAGAATGGAAGAGGGAAAGTAGAAAAGATAAATTGCTTAAGTATTTAGAAAGAATTACGAATGGAGAAAATGAAATGAAAAAAAAACTATATTAATACGAGAATAGCGATTGTGAAACAGGCGTTGACTAATAAAATGATTATATTTACCAAATTGATGTACAGAGAGTTAAGAAAGATATGGATAAAATATGTTGCAGGGAACATTGTTTGTATGGAGCAGAACCATTGACTCTACAATACAATGCAGAATGCAATCTGGAAGCTCTTAAAACGCTTACGTGGAGAAGAATGAAAAAGTAAGCTGGATACAGAAGATGTGAAATGAAAAAGTGCTGAAGATAGTAAGCAAGAAAAGAGCTGTTCTGGAGACAAGAAAATGGTTATGGCATTGGTTGCGTATAGATTGTATACTGAAGAATGAAACTTCAAGTCGAGCGCAATAGCACCTCTTACGATAATAAATAAAATATTTTCTATAAATAGAAAACGATGGTTTAAAATATAAACATTATAAATAATGTATCACAGTTTGTAAGAAAGTACGGAGCATTACAACGTGCGGCAAATGTATCAACTGAGATGTACAAAATATCTAGATTCCACATTTCACCTGATATACAAATTCATAGTTCACAACACTGCATAGTGTGTTTCAAATATGATGAATATGATTGGGAGTGCATACAGAAAAATTTTCGTAAGATTTGCAAACTTGGTACATAAAATTTGCAAACAATTTGAATTATTGAATTTTTTAGATTGTGTTGGCAGGACCTGCGCGTCTGGAGTGCCCCTACGGCCTGTTTCAGTATATTTCAGCCATGTATGAAAAATGTAGTGTAAATTGACGAGATTATTTACAAAAGGGTCTATGTCCAATGAGGGAAATTTTTAAATAGTCATTTCTTTAAGTGTGTGTATGTGTGTGTGTGAGAGAGAGAGAAAGAGCACTATTAATGTGTGAATTTTTAGTATTGGAACAACAGGTACTGTCAACTTACAATACGAGATCATTCGCACAATGATAGTATTTGCACGCCCACAGAAATGCATTTTTTAGCGCCTACAGGAAAATTTCCCGTTGGAAGCACTGACAACTTTGTATTTGTAAATTGAAACATACACAGTATTTTCCCTTTGCTTCCGATAATACTTATGCGAAGTTTGGTGTGGGTATTTTCACCAATATAGAAGTAACTTGAAAAATAATTTTCACTTTTTTTTTTAAAGATTGCCTACAATGAGAATGATGAGTGTAAGGCAATATAAGAAACAGAGTACCTTTACGATTTGTGCTAGAACTTAAAACTTGGTGTAAACCAATGGACTCGTGTACATTTGTATAAGTAGTAACACTTTTACATACAGTGTTACATAACACACAGAGCCAAAACCTTTAATTATCGATAGTTCGATGCTTGAAGGTAAAACAATTGACTCACAGTGCAGTTGAAACTAGATTCCGTCTTTTATGGTATTAAATTAGTTTCAAAAGAGCAATTACAAATCACAATTGGACGTACACGTCCAAAATTGATTTAGAATCTCGGAGCTTAAAAAGACATTATTATTCGTACTATCACAAGTAAACAAATACTCAGTAAATTTAGTGTTACCTTAATACCAGATTTGAGCAGTCACCCATTTCAAAGTTACAATTGTCTTCAGTTTTAAAAAATATATATATTGTAAATATGTTGAGGTGTATTTGCAAGTTTCGCTAAGCGATTACAATATTCTTTCTTTCTTTCTTTCTTTCTTTCTTTCTTTCTTTCTTTCTTTCTCTCCCTCTCCCTCTCTCTCTCTCTCTCTCTCTCTCTCTCTCTCTAGCTAACTAGCTAGCTACCTACCTATCTATGTATCTCTTGAGTTTAGTGATGCTTCTCTGTGAGTGTATTGTTATTATGATTCATATTGTTGCGTAATAATAAATACAAAGTAAACACATGTAGTGACAATCAAATAAACTTTACGACGGCTTGTATTTTCCTCTACTAAGTTCGATATACAAGGTATTCCTGAAATAATGTACTAAACTTTGAGAGTTGATTATTCAAACCAAAACAAGAAGAAAGTGCATTTGAAGTAATTCAAAATTATGCGTATTTTCGGAGCTACAGGAGCTCATATTTACGGCGGCATTGTCTCAAATAACATAGTATTGCGACACATAATGACATAAGTGGTGTTGAATTAGCAATTCACAAATTAAAGTAGTACCGGATACATCTACAAATCCAATGTTTATCATTGAGGGAGAGCTGAATAGACAAGTTTCGTAACATAAGAATTTCATTGTCGGAGAAGTAAAATGTTTTATGAAGCAAACACAAAAATCACCATTAAGCAGCATTCTCCCATCATAAACATGGTTTGAATAGGTGGTTTTGGTACTACTGCGCATGCGGTTTGCTAAGTCGACACGGCTTACGCCATTACTTTTCGAGAAATGACGACAATTGTAACGATCGAGGGCCTGTAGCTCTGAAACTACGAATGTTTTGAAACTTCATCAAATCAACTTTTTTATTGTTGCAATGGCACCAATCACATCCTGAAATTTATCTCATTATTTCAGGCATGCATTGCATTCAAAGAACACACTTCTATCTACAACAATGGCGGCGTAAGAGGGGGCTAGCAGTGCCTCCGTGCCAGACTCCAAGTTCAAAAGGACCCCAGGTGGGGTTCGGAATAACGGAAAATTCAATATTCCGGCCAATAGTAGCACCGTTAGCTCACGATTGTGTTCGTGAACCGTCATCAATCAATTTCACTTGCACTGGGCCCCAGATTGGCTTACGCCGCCACTGATCTACAATGAAAGATCAAGAATATTATGGTTTATAAACAACCTGTTAACATCACATAATACCACCACCATAAATATTATTCGCAATGTTCCACTATTTTATGATTTTAGTAACATATACAGTTCTATTCTTTCATTAATCTTTTCTCAACTTCTACTTTTCCTCAATGTTATTATTTTTACAGCACCTTCAGAAGTTCTTTTCCAAATACCTTAACACGGCGAAATACTTATACTTACACAGTGAGTTGTCGCTCAATATTAATTGAGTGAATGTTCCGTTGAAAACAAGATAACGTTGATGAAGAACAATAACAACTTGTTTTTGTTTCTTTTACGCAGGAAATGCCGTATTTACATAAGAATCAATAATACTACTGCTTGCTACAGGAAACCTTTTCTTATATATCACTTCGAGAAGTTAAGGACATTGTTGTTTTCCTAACAATGCCCTTGAATACAATTGTCTTATGCCCAATTAGAACGTTTTATTTATAAACTCAGTACTTAAACAATGGCTTATCTCATTGGCCAAACACAAATAGAAGCAATATGACGTTAGTATAATGAAAACAAAAACATAAATTAGCAAATAAGACATAAATATACAAAGCAAATGCTATACGTAACCTCAAAACAAGGAAAAGGAAGAACATGTACTGAGAATGGTTCAAAACATAACTAGTTTAGACCTTCTTTTAATTCGTTTTTAATTACTTAACGCAAACATCATCTACACTGCTTATATTTGGTTAGATTAGGTGCATGAGGTCAAAATATGCCATGCTAGTTTACATTACTATTCACTCAGCACATACGACATTAAGCCAGAATCAAAGTTAAATAATGATAAAGATACAACGCAAGTTCAGAGCAGATCTATAATCGTTAGAAAAACACTATAAGAACGCTGTAAAATGTTTCACTTTCTAATACTTTCATTTCGATTACTGCTTTAATAAAACTTGAAGAAAAATATGCGTTTGCTGAAGAAATATTTTCACGTAAAGAATAACTTCAAAACCAGTTCATAAGTAAAATTTAGTATCGTTTTGGTTTTCGTCATACACAGGAATCACAGAAATGATCGACAAAGCTGCATGTCGCAAAAAGGGGAAGGGGCTGAATGTCCCTTGTACTAAAGTTTAACACATCATGCTATAAATACACATTTGCATGACAAAATTTTATAAGCAACATTTGAATGTAATCAAAATGTTGGATGCAACAAATCAATTGTGCATAAAATAAAATCGTTTTTCTTTCTTAGTAAAATCTCACTACACCGGAAAACTACCAGATGAAGAAATTCTGAACCGATTCACATTTGAAAGTTCCTTCAGGTACTTCAAAGAAAAGGAAAGGTATCCCGCGTTTCAGACTGAAGGACTTCCACTAAGCAAGAATTTATATTTCATACCCGTACGTTCCTCTAGATAACGCCTACTGATGTTTATCTTCTGAGTATATTTCGAAGTTTTGATTTTGTGCAAGATGCATTTGCTTCAACTTTCTTGCGTGATTTTAAACGATTCAATCATTTACTGCCATTTTTAAACTTAACAGACAGCTAACCACGTCCACCTACACTGCAAAAAATATCTGTGTTAGTTCAACACAATACGGTGTCCCAGCGTCACTACCACTTTTGTGTGTTAAATCAACACAACACACGATGTTGATTTCGATACTGTGAAAAAAAAAAGTTACAGCTGCAGTGAGATTTGAAAATGGGTTGCTCAGTTAGTAGTCGAGCGTCTTACCAATTTGGCTAAATCGTCAGACAGAAAAGGAACAATTATTTGGTGAACAATATTTGAATTAAACGACTACATTATAGATTTAAACAGTGTAGGGATCAAATATATATTGCTGAACCCTCAAAACAAACTAAGTTATTTGCATGACTTACCCCTCGGTTTAATCACTTCCTATTTGTCAATTCAGAACCAGAATTCCCATTCATTGAGAATATTATATTTCTATGAAAGCAAGCAAGATGGCGACAGCCAAACACTTGAGCAGCATTACTGCTTTCTTATCGTAACAACATGTCAAATGCTGCGCTTACTTTCATAGAAATGGAACATATTCTCAATAAATGCGGATTGTGATCCCTAATTGCCAAATAGAAAAGTGATTGCCATGGCATATATATCGTGAGAGTAACTTTGTTTGTATTTGGGGTTCAGCAACATTTTTTTATACTCTATATTGTTCCAATGTAGTGCTCTTCCGGTCTGACGATTTAGCAAAGTCAGTAAGAAGCTCGACTTCCAACTGAGCAACCCATGTTCAAATCTAGCTGCAGCCGTTACTTTTTTTTTCTCCCAATACCGAAATCAACGCCGTGTGTTGTGTTAATTTAACACACAAAAGTGGTAGTCACACTGGGACACCGCATTGTGTTGAATTAGCATAGCTATTTATTACTGTGTACCATGTACGTCTTCTACCACAACTACTGCCATCTAACGAGAGAAAACACAAGTTCCCATATGCACTGTTTCCGACTACAACAAATATCGTCTGCAATATCTCAAACACAACAAGCACATGCAACTGAACATCTAAAGCCGAGAAAAACAAGTTTAAAACTATTTTTGAACTAAGTCATATTTGAAGCATTTGAAGAAAAGCTACTATGGCGAAAAACCGGGAACGTAAATTTATTCTATTCGCCCAGAAAACGTTACTGAGAACCAATAAACTCCGTGAAAATTTCACAGATACAAAACCAAGAATAATTAAAGGAAAAAGAATAAAAAAAATAACAGTCTCGTCCGAAGGATGAATTCATAATTCCGGCAGAGATGAACCCCCTGGGTGAGACCGACCAGGCCCATAATTCTAAAACTACCCACCAGAGTGAAGCGTGAATAATGTTGTAGTGTCATGGTGGATGTGTGCTAGACACTGTGTGTTTTCCTTAAGCACAAGACCACACATTTCTACACGAGACAAGATTTTCTTTATTTCAGGTAGCTCAAATTTTTTTTATCACATTTCTTTAAAAGCCATATTTGACGTTCTTGGTGTAGATGTTTTTCGCTTTTGTTTTTCTCTATCGTGTTTCATCATAAAATAATGTGTTAATGAAAACAATGAAGTTTCCCGCGTTCAGAAACTACAACAATTAAACTACCTTCCTTAGCCCTCCTTCTTGGGATTGATGAACCACTGCCATTGTAGGAGAGATGGACCACATAGGAAAGTGGTCCGTCCATCTGCCACTTGTGCTATGGGCAACTAGCTTCAATGTTTACTTTGTTGAATTTTGGCCTTTAAATTGATTTGTGGTAAAGGATTTATGAATAATATATTGTTTGTAATGTCTGTGAAGGAGTGGGACAATATCTCTTTTAATGTTTCATTTTTTTTCCTGCTTCTTCAAGGAATTTGGCCTTACTTTAAGGTTTGTTGACTTAGAGGTAATTAAATTTAGCATTACTTTCCAAACACAAGGAAGCGACAGCATTGTTATAAGATAAGAAAAAATGTTTTTGACCCACTAACAATCGCTCTTGGTTCAAAAATTTTCCGGAACTAATTCGTGTGGCAAAAGGATTATATTCCTTCGTAATTATTGTTTTCCTGGTGGCATTTTCAATCGATCCGATAATTATTTTTAAGGTAATGAAAGATAATTGTGTATAAACTAATAATTTATTCTAAATCTATACCATCATTACCTTAACAATGGGCGAGTTTGTGAGATCATATCGGAAAGTGGTTCTTATTGTAGCTGGCCACACCTCCCATACCCATAATATAGAAACATTGAAATTTGCAGAACATGATATAATCTTTATAAGTCTTCCGAGTCACACAACATAGCAGTTACAATCAAGGGTGCCGATCGCGGGGGAATTTGAAGCCCCTGGCCCCCCAAAGTTGAAGTGAGCCCCCCTAATGGGGAGCCCGAATAATAAGATGAAGTCGGTTCTCCTATTTCTACAGTACATGATCATTCGTTTTCCCTTTCTACTAATCTTATCTCGCTTTGGCAAATCTATTTCATTGATAAATTTCTCCCTGATATTCGTGTGTTACAGTAATTATATAAATTACATCATTCAAAATATTATTTTTGTCCATTAGTCATTAAATGGAAGAGTGAAATTGTGTGTATTCCACACGTACGTGTCCAAAAATCTTGTGGTAGAAAATGACGTTAAACCCATGTATTTATTGTGTAGTAATCTAAGAAAATCAAGCATGAGTCAATTTGACCCAATCTTGGCATTTTGTGTAACTATTTTTAAATGTCATTTTATATTAAAATAACAAGTTGTTGTCGGTTCTAATGATCACATGTCTCTTTCCAAATGACCTACACTTTATAATTTCTCGATCAAGGAGCGACGAAACGTGAACGATGCTGCTTGTGTAGTGGTAAAGACAAGTACTCCGCATGCTGTTAGCAATGTAATCGCTTCATTTGCGAGAATCAGAATATCACAGATACGGTCTGCTTTACATGTGAGAGTGAGAGAGTAAGGTAGTTTGATTCTGGTAATTTTATATATAGTACTTTATATATGTAAATAAATAAGAGACTCATGGTACCTTCATTTTTGTGCAGCCATGAAAGTGGTTACAAGGTTAGTACAATGTATTAAGTTTTCTGTATGTTTCATTATTTTGTAGTATCTACTGGAAAAAATAAAATACAAGAAATAAATACAATACAATGCAATAAATACTATACAATGAATACACCCATACTCTAAAATACCTTGATTTTGAACAAGTACTTTATTTGATACTAAAAATATACATGGGTCGAAAATGACTCATCTTGGCGTTTCGTGAGATGAAATTATCTTGGCGTTCCGAGGGTTAAGGATCATTCACCGTGATTTTGTCATATACAAACATAATTTGAGAAAAATAAAAAAAAATATACAAGAAAAGTAAGCAACAAGAACTTACACAAAAGTAGGAGTAGACTTGCACGAGGAAATATATCCGTCAAACTTCTGTTTGGATGCAATTATTGTTTACCGTTAATACCGTAATTTTGTGTTTCTAATACAACATAAAAATAGGGTATATACAGCGGGTAAGGAAAGTATTTGCACAAGTTCAACAAAGTGGAAAAACAGACTGTATCTCACGGACCATTTCGAAATCTCTTGCCCTTTTATGATAATTTGAATGCCTTAGATAGAATACTATAGAACTAACTACCACTCGATACACTTGTAAGGTACCAGGCAACTAAAGAGTGAGTACTACGTAAATTCATAGCAAAAAAAAGTATTTGGACAACCCAATACTACTCTCGAAATAAATGTTCTAGGTATCATTTTGTGTACAAGAGCAAGTGTATTGAAGCACTCCACACCGCGTCAGGAAAGCCAAGTTTATTTGCAAGCTATGCTTTACCGTTGGGGACATTATTATAAAACATAAAACAGAGCAACTATTGCGGAATAAATGTATTCTGGCCAACCAAGAATACTAACTGCGCGGAATGAAATATACATACTTCATTCTGTGAATAGAACTCAAACAATTAGTGCTAAAGATTTGGCTATTTCACTCGCCTAGGATGTGCAAGTTAATGTTACACCACAAACAATTCACAATTCATTGAAAAAATTGGGATTTAGAAGACATGTTTCCAGGGTATGAATACTGACCACTCCATTAGTAATTACACAACCCCAAATCATAACAGACCCTCAAACATTTTTACCAATTGAAACAATATTCTGCTTTCTGAAAGTTTCATTCTTCTTTCGCCACACGTCCTGATGTACATCACTACAAGTTTATCTTCGTCTCAACCTAAAAAAAAAAAAAAAAAAAAAAATCCAAAAAATTCCAGATATTCATATTTATAATTTTTGGGAAATTATAACTTATTCTTTCTGCTTTCTTCTGATATGTATGTTTTGTTTCTGACTATACATCTGAATCCAAAATTTTTTGTTCACATCTACACATCTGTGACATTAACTTGCATATCCTAGGGAAGTGAAGTAGCCAAATCTTTATCACTAATTATTTGAATTTTGTTCACAGAATGAAGAATGTAGGTTTCCTTTCGGGCAGTTAGTTTTCATGGTTTACCTGAAAGAATCCCCAATAATTGTTCTGTTTTATGTTTCTTTATGATGTATCCAACGCTAGCGAATGGCTTTTCAATAAGCTTGGTTATGTCTCAGTACCTTTTACCTTTCGCACGTAATTTGAAATTAAAGTGAGCAGTTCCAATGTTGTTCAACTCACTGTGTTCCCCATGCTTCTTCTTTCTGCCTGACATGGTGTGGATTGCCTCAATACACCACGCAGAGTGCTTTTGAACAAAATAGAGTACCTAAAACATTTATTTCGAGAATAGTGTGGGGTTGTCCAAATACATTTTTGCAATGAATTTACGTAGTTGTCACTATTTCGTTGCCTGTTACCTTACAGGTGTATCGAGTAGTAGTTATTTCTATAACATTCTTTCTAACGTATCCAAATTATCATAAAAGGGCAAGAGATTTCGAAATGGGCCACGTTTTGTGTGTGATAAGTCTGTTTTTCCTCTTTGTTCAACTTGTCCAAATATTTTTTTGTCACTGTAGGTGAGACAAAAACTTCTTGAACCATGCCTGTCGAGATCCAGAACCGAGAATTAAAAGAAGAAAAACAATATTTGTCCAATAAAGCAGTAACGCGGTGGAAAGGTGAGCCGGATAGAAAGAGAACCACATTTGGAAAAGCTGAATAACTCCACTGCATAGACTAACATCAGTTTCTGTTATTTCTTGAGTTTATTTTCTATTAACAGCAGAAACTTTGTTCTTATTAGTTAGAACATCATATGCTTTAGTGATTTTTTTTAACTTTATACAAATATAGTTAAATTATGTAATAGCTGGGCCTCGGGAAGCCTTCATAATGACTATATGTATTCTATTATACGTGGTTTTAATGAACATACAATATTTGGTAAAATCTGAATTGGATTTGTATCATACAGTGTATGTACCTTCTTAGACATTTATGTGGTAACAAAACGTATCTGAATGCCCCCCCCCCC